>PVLA01014556.1:0-29844 GCA_004027455.1 Hydrochoerus hydrochaeris | reverse complement strand
GGCAGCTGTGAAGCTATCATGATGCTCCCTACATTGTTTCCCTTATCACTTATGGGAGTATGGCAGTCCCTGTGAGGACAGCGCCTGTCTTAGGTCAAGGACTCTTCATATGAACCCAACCAGGCCTTACCCGTCATGGGCCTGCAGGACAGCAATTGGTCCTGTGCCTGTCTTAGGCGGCTGGTGGCATAACATATGTGTCCTAGTTGCCCGTCTCTGGCTACCTGTAGGACAGCGCCTGTCTTAGGTCAAGGACTCTTCATATGAACCCAACCAGGCCTTACCCGTCATGGGCCTGCAGGACAGCAATTGGTTCTGTGCCTGTCTTAGGCGGCCGGTGGGTAACATATGTGTCCTAGTTGCCCGTCTCTGGCTGCCTGTCCAGTGTCTCAGGGCAGTTGTCTCACAGGAATTTTGTAAATCCTCCTCCATGAGCTTTTCCATTTAAAGCCTCTGTATAAACTCTCTCACACTACTCACAGAAGGCAAAATTTCACAATTAGTTTACACAAAGTTATCTAGAAGGTTTCTAGTAACTCCTCTGGAGTTTCTATTTTCAATTTCATATTGAGTATTACATGAAAATATATATATGTGAATTACACAAATTACAATTATCAGTATAAAACATTCCAAGATCCTCGCGCCCAATTCCCACATGCGGTGTCCTTTTCCTGGAGAAGCGATTCCTTCAAGTGCTCGCTCTCCTCCACCCATGGACCTTGTCACAGGGCGTGGATGGACGGAAAAGGGTGCTGCATTCAGCTAAGGTAACAGGTTTTCTAGGCAGGAAACTTTTTACCAGACTGAGATTTTCTATGAAATGTATGAGTTCAGGGTCTTCTTGAAGGGCACAGATTTCTAAGAGACCTTGTAGGACATGCGTAATGCCCGTGGTTATCACAAGCAGCTTCTGACTTCCTTACACATGACATTTAGTGACCTACTTAGTATGACCATATTTTGCACGTCTGACTAAGCCATACACAGCAAGTTCTTAAAGGACGAAGCTATGGTCTAGCTCAGATAACACGCAGTTCAATGGGAGAAGTCCAACATAATACTGTTAAAAATTGAGCAGTGAATACATGAATATCCTAAATTCTACTGGTAATGCACAAATGTGCTTTATGTTTAAAAATCCATTTGTTAATTCTAAATATCCAGTGTCTGAATTTTTATCTTGAAGTGAAAGAAAGGAAGATGATGGCATATCATTGAAACACTGGGGCTGCCAAGGGTGCCTGCTGTGAAGAGGTGAAGCGCCCGTAAGATAAGTAGTAATGCTACTTTCAATTACAAGCGTAGAAAGCAGAAAGAAGAGTGAGGTACAGGGATAGATCAATTCACGAACTTAATTCATTTCATGATTCTGGCTGCAGCTGACATTTGGAAATGAATTCTACAACCAGAGCCTCCTGAAGCGTCACAGTCCGAGGTTCTGCTGTACTAGTACTAAAACATATAATTCTTTTGAACAATTTATAGTCATGATGTAATTTAACAACCAGCAAAAAGTAACAAAGTGTCTTATTTAGCTTTTGTTGGCTTCTAAACTAGGCAGAGAGCACAGCAGACCCGTGGAAGGGAGGAAGGACACAGAGCTCGTTAGTGAGAATGCAGGTCCGCAAGGCAGCTCCAGGAGCCCGGCTAATCATCTGGCACATCCGGGGTGTGAGAGGGTGAAGACTCCAAGGCCAGATGTGAGCAGGCTGCACCCTGCTTCGGCTGTCTGCCTCCAAAACTCTGAGTCCAGTGCACCGGCGGTAAAACGCCTGCTCTCACTTCTGCTAATGAGCTGCCTTCAGGAACTGTCAGCGTGCCTTACTTTCTTGGGGCCTCCCTTGAGGCACAATTGTCTCCCGAAATCCTAGGCCAGAAGCTTGACACTGGGCCACCTGCCACCTCAGGAGCCCAATTAGGAGAAGAGAAGTGGTGAGGAACAGGACAGGAGTTTATGTCCACGTGGCCCTACAGGGAAGGCAGCCAGCCACTGTCTCCCTCGTGTGGACTGGGGGTGTGGGACTGTAGACACAGAAGTCAGGTGGGAACAGAAGTCAGGTGGGACAAGGTGTGGCTGGCTGCAGACTGAGGGTCTGCATCACTGCCCACCGATTTCTCCTGTGCTGGGAGCAGAGGTCACTGGGGGGAGACAGAACTGAAAGTGAGACCAGGTAGGAGGGACAAACTGGAGTCAGGACAAGGACTGTGGCTTCCTTCAAGAGACCAAAGGCCATTTCAAGGAAGCCCATCCCAGAGCAAGCTGCAGGACTGCACCGGTGACATCAGGATACCTTGCTGTGCTGGAGGACTGTTTCCGCACACTGGACTCTGGAGCAACTGAAAACACTCACCTCCCCATAAAATGAGTCATTTGAATAAACTCGTCCTACAAGCAAATGCTTCCTCGGAAGTGTATGTCTCTGGGGTAGGGACAGGTGTTAGTGTCACTCTTAGTAAGAAAGGTGTAGTTATGCTAGAAGGAGTGGAAATCTCTTAGCTCATGTAGGCCAAGTGAGGATTTCTGCAGAAAATAATTCCTTTTTTTCCTCTCTCGGTTCTAGGAATTGAATCCAGAGCTTTCACTCCAAGCTGTAGCCCTGGGCCTTTTAAAATTTTTTTTATTATAAGATGCTAAATTGCTTGACTGAGCTTAAACTCACAATCCTCTTGCCTCAGTTTTACAGTTTATATCTACTCAAGCAACACTCACCTTCCAGAGTTCTGGATTCCAGACATGAGCCCTTGTACCTCACAGAAAACAAAATTCCTGCAAGATAGGACTGCTATTTTAGGTGCAGTACTTAGGGTCAAGCTAACAGTGATGGGACGAATGTGGAAGCACTTGTCTCTTCCCTCGGGTACCTGAGCATCCTCAGTGCTGCCCAACAGCGCCAACTCTGCTCCCTGCGATTCTGAGGAATTTTTACAAGCACAGGGGGAGACCCAGGCTTCAGTAGTGCCTAGTACACACGGTGACTGAAAGCACCATGTTTGAGGAAGGTGGGACTCCTGCCATGTGACAGGGAGCCTAGAGAAGCCGGCCCTGTGCACCCCTCCCGGGAAGCCCGCCAGCCCGAGGGTGTGTGTCATGCAGCTCTGCGTCTCCAGGGGCTCCGGGATGTTGCTGGGGACCTTGGTCCTTGGTCCACACTTCTGCCGGCCAAGGCCGATGGCGTCCCCAGGGCACACCCCAAAGACAGGATGCTCCTCCTCAGTGACAAAGAGGTGCTCCCAGGAAGGATGGTGACTGGGCCCCTCCACATGCATTAGGTCAAGTCCTTTTTTTTTTCATCTTTTTGAGACAGGGTCTCACCATGCAGTTCAGGCTGGCCTTGAGCTAACTTCGTAGCCCAGACTGATCTTGAACTTGCTACGATTCTCCTGCCTCAGCCTCCCAAGTGCTGGGATTATAGGTGTGCTCTACCACGCCCGGCCTCATAAAGATCTCTGACCTCTCTTCAGGGCACACAGGATGTTTAGTATTAATAAGCATCAAGCACTTACCTGTAAGGGTTTCTTCTGTCTGTAAATTAAAATTTGACTTGTGAGGAGGTGCTGGGTTTTGAATCCAGGATGTTACATCCCTCACCCTAGTTTTGTTGTGTGGTAAATTTATTTTATTTCATTATTTTATTTTGAAACAAAATCTCACCAAATTCCTAAATTTCCCAGGCTGGGCTCAAATTTTTGACCCTCCTGCCTCAGCCTCCCAGAGTGCTATGGGTATGTCCATGTGACACCCTGCCTAGCTTCCTTTTTACCCTTTAACCTCCAAGTAGCTTTTACGGAGCAACAGGCTTCCACATACATGTCCAGTCTTAGACTTTTTCTTAGGAGGGGGTACCAGGGATCAAACTCGTGACCTTGTGCTTGCCTGGCAGGCACTTATGCCACTGAGCTAACCCCCGGCTACACATTCAGTCTGGATGAGGGATACAGCTCCTGCCAGTCCTCCTGGTACAGCACCCAGACCCTTCTGGGAGGGTCCCTAACCTACACAGAGGCCTGGGGCCAAGCTAGGAGCAAGTGCAGGTGCTTAGCACCGACTGGACCGAAGGGAAAGAGAGCTCCTTCCTCAAGCCGAAAGTGAACTCTTTCCTAATGGAGAGCCTGGCTTTCAATTTCAAAGGACTTAGCAAACTCCTAAAGGGACAGCCTTCTGACAAGGACAGTGTGAGACCCTGTTTAGGGAGGAATGTTTATGACAGCTGTGCTTCTATCAGTAGCAGAGTTGCCTAATTTTCCCTGTTTAACGTGGAATTTTTTTATGGCATAAGAACCTGCCTGGTGAGTGTGCAGTCATGAGTTCAATCCCCAGTGGCACAAAAATAAAATAAGATAAAATAAAACATGGAATTTTTAATGTTCAAAGTTAAGTGATTTTGTTTTTGTTGTTCTGCCATAATTCATTAAAAGCCTTTTATAAATTAGCCCGTCCATTTGATTGTCCTTTTCAGTGCAGGCTGTTCAGAGAGTGCTGCAGAAATCAAAGCTAAGCAAGAGCAAGAGAAATGAATGAGTTGTTCTCAGTCCAAGGCTAAATTTGCCTGGAAAAAAAAACACCCAAGGATTGTCTTTAATTAAGCTTTATCTCTCCGGTGGGGCAGAGATTTCATTAATCACTGGCTTTCTATTCTCATGAATCACTTAATAGAACAATTTCAAAGAAACCATGAGGAAACCTCAGTCATCTTTCTAAACAATTTTTAAATTGTTACTTCTTTTCTCGGTAGCAGTGCTGGAGAATGTATAGGGAGAAGACTGTTACTAAATATTTGCCTTTATGATTTTGAACCATTCTCTGTAGAACAGGGTATCTTCAATTTAATTTGTACACTTACAGTTACAATGTGAGAGTTTTAAACTATGCAATTGAAACTATTATAAACTATGGAAATATACCTGGTGAAGCTGATGCGATATGAGTGTTCTGTCTTCAGATTGGATAGTTATTGCATTTTTTTTTTTTTGCTAATCTTCACTAATCCTAGCCATAATTAACCTACAGTTCCTTCAAAGACCCACTCATGAGCGCTTTGCTTTACTTTCACCTTCTGCTATATTGCTAGGTGGTTGTTACCATAAGTACCACAGAAAGTACCGAATCTTCCTTCCTTACCGGTTCCTTTTAAAGTTGTTACTGTGTCTCTTAACCTAGGGGCGGACTCCTTATCCTGCCCGCTTACTTTGGAAGAAAAGTTCACGTTATTATTGTGCCCTTTTTCTGTTGTTTTCAAGGACAGACTATTTCAAAGAGGCAGAGAACTTTCCGTTTCATTCTAATTACCCTTTTTAATGATGTTTAATTTTGTTACATACAGTGAGGCCATCAAGGACCATGTGCCTGGGACTCAGCTGCTCTCGAGGACTTCAAAGACCGCCGTTTGGGGACCAGACCGCACCCCCTGCCCGCCTCCGAGGGGATCAGTGGGCTGTGCGCTCGCAGCCCGCGCAGTTGTGTGGAGCTGGCCTCAAAGGCTTTTTCTCTCGCCCCCTTTCTTTATTTGCCAGCAGCCTCCCAGCAACAAATCTACATGAGAAAACCACAGTGTGCTGGTTTTTAATTAAAACTCTGCACTCACAATGCACTGGGATTTAATTTAAATATTTAATTACACAAAATTTTTAAATGAAAATAAGAACCAAGGTCTATGAGTCTAAGTTCTGCATTCGTGAAAGTGACAGGGTGATTTAAGCAAGGCGGGCACCGCGGAGCAGGGACTGGTGCTCCGGGGACTCCCTGGACGTGGACCCTTGGCCCTTCCTGCTGGTGAACATTGTTCTGTGCTAAGGCTCAGCCCTGCCTTCTCCTGTGCTTTCTGCTGAGGTGCGCATCGTCCAGCTCCAGGCCTTGGCGTCCTGCTACTCTCTCTCCTGGCCCAAGGGGAGCCAGCTGCCTTCGTGAAGAGTCCTGGTGTGAAGCTCAGCAAACTGTGCCAATGCTAGGGTTCCCCATATTTTGATCAAACACTGTTTATTTATGTACTTTTTTCTTCAAGGTTAAAGGACTAATGCAGTAGCATTTTCTATTTGGTGCAATAAAGACTCAAGTTTGTTTTCCACTTTTGACTAAAAAAATAAATGGAAATTCTTCCCTGGAGCATGTCACCAGTGAGCCCGCAGCTGACCCTAAACAGCGGTCTCTTTCCTTCCGCGGCTGAGCCCGAACCCGCTAATGATGACGAGCAAACTTCAGAGCTAAAACCCAGGAGTCTGCGAGCCTGCAGACCACTGCCGCCCTGGAAAGCGCAGACGCTGAAGTATCTGTGTGACAGAAATCAGGAAATTCCACAAGTCATAGTCCGTTTTTCTTTGTTCAGAGAGCTCCTTTCAAATGTCTACCACCCACCACCGGCTCCATTTGTCCATCACCCTTGTTTTTCCTGTTTGGAAATCAAATGGCTCTTTCAAACCCCAGGTCAGTGCACTCAGATGTGGAGCTGTGATGCTCTTCTCAGGGCAAATGTGAAAAGATTTATGAAAGAAGCCTGATCCCCTCTGTCTTATGAAGAAAATAGGAACATAAATCCTGTGTGTCCAGGATACAGGCGGAGTAAAAAATGTGGCCTCATCTTCCGTATCCCATCTGTCATCACAGGTAAAATTTCACCTAAATCTTTCAAGAAATCTGAATGAAATATTTATAAGGTTTTATATCACAGCTTGTACTCAGCAATTTCAGCATCAGAAAAAACAAGCCTGATCTTGAAAGGTATAGTCCTCCATCTCCCAGATACCTTTTGGAACTATCTTAGCAAATATGCAATTCAAAGAATCTTAGCTGCTGGTTCCACAGAACCTAACTTTAATTCCATGGAATTATTAGGTTCTCTTATTCTGGTGGTAATACTTGCTTATTCATAGAAACATCTAGAAATATTTTATATTTGAAAGGGAGAATTTTGATGAATAAAAGTGAACACAATGGGAAGACATAGATGCAGTTCATACCGCTTTTCATACAGGTAGAATGAGGGGAGTAACCTTGTCGTATGTGAAGGGAGCATCGAGCAGTCTGACCATATAGTTTCTGGGGTGCTGGAGCTGGGAGCACAGTCACCCTTGGTACTTGACTTCTTTGAAACTCAGCGAATTTGGCACTTGATGCGTTTGGGTGTAGATGTTTTGTCCTGGTCCTCATGGCGTGTTTCACACCGGGTGCACAGGCTGGACTCCTCCCTGTCTACTGCCTCACCACCCGCTCTGCTTCCCAGCCAAAATAATTTATTTGGTTCTCATTGATTTTGATACTCGTCACACATCCTAGAACCAATTAACAACTGCCACCAAAGTACCGCCGTGTTTAGAAGAACATTGACACAAAGGTGCAAGTCCTGGCTGACAGGTTCCTCAACCCAAGTCGCATTCCCAGGAAACAGCACATCACAGGGTACCAGTCGGCCGGGCAGTGGGGGTCCTTCACTGGGTTTGGTGCAAATCTCAGTTGGCAGAATTGGTTTCTTTCAGGTCAGTGGCCAGCAGCCCTGGGTGCTTGCACCTCTTAGTTCCTCGGGGCACAGTCCTGGTGTTACATCCCTAGTGTCAAGGTCCCCACTGCTGTCCAACCACCCATGGGTCACACCTCAGCCCAGGCTTAGACTTTGCTGCTGCCTGGAGCCCTGCTGAGAGGCACCACGGGCCTCTCACGGCCTCGGTGTTCTTCAGTCTCTGTCTTTTTTTCCTCAGTTCCAGTGGCCTAAGGTCTCGAGCTTTTGCCATCTCCTCCGCTGGGGTCTGGTCTGGCCCTGGCCTTGTCTCTTCTCACCAGCCCTGGGAGCTGGACCGCAGGCTGCCCTCAGCCTTGGCGGTGTCTGCCTTTCGCTGGTGGCCAGGCCTGGTGACCCTGGTAACAGTTTGCCAGCCTTTGCCTCAGGCTCAGCTCACAGCAGGTCTGCAGGCTTATGTTCAGTTTTCAAGTGGAAACGACCTGGGTCTGGTGAGTGGATCTTAGGCATTCACCCCAAGGCGTAATGTGTGCTTTTCTTTTTGTTTATCAAGGTATAATTCATATGCCAAAATGCAAATTTTAAGGATAAAGATTGACATTTCAGCAAATGCATTCTCCCGTGTAACCACCACCACAATGGAGATACAGCAACTTCACTGAGAATTCGGCACATCCCTCCCATGTCTGCTCCTCTGCTCTGTCCCAGGGATCACTGATTACTTTGTCTTTTTCCTACCTTTGATAAGTATATACTTGATGGCTTTTCACGTTGGATTTCTTCCGCTTTGCACAGTAATATTGAGGTTCCCTGGTTGCCCTAACAAACATCAGTTCTTGCGTTGATGAGCAATGGGCTGCATTCAGCTGGAGATGCTTAGAGATACCAGCAGCCCTATCTCTCTGGGGTAAACAGAAAGGAGTGGCATTGCTCAGTCATATGTTACATATATATTTAACTCTGTAAAGGACTAACAGTTTCCCAGGCAATTCCCAGACTGGGGAAATAGCCAGGCAATTTTGCATTGCCAGAAGCAGAATCTCAGACCTCCAGTTACCCCATATCCTCACCAACACTTGGGATTGTATAATTTTTAAACTTGCAGTATTATAGACTGTTGTAAAACAAACAAAAATAAATAAATCAATAACAAAAAAAGAATTCTGATGGTGAATATAGAGATGACAGGATTTGAAAGTATAAGGAAGAAAATATCTTCAGGGAGAAAATTTCAAAGAACAAAAGGAGATGAAATCTCCTCAGACTCTGAGGGCTGGAGGCTCCAGGAGGGGTTTGGTCCACACGTTTGTGGTGGTGTCTACCTATATACTCTTCTGACACTTTTATTAGTGTCCAGCAGTCTGGAATAGGGAAGGAAAAGCCAGAACATTAAATGAACACCAGTACCGCATTT
This sequence comes from Hydrochoerus hydrochaeris, assembly GCA_004027455.1. NCBI lineage: Eukaryota > Metazoa > Chordata > Mammalia > Rodentia > Hydrochaeridae > Hydrochoerus > Hydrochoerus hydrochaeris. The sequence continues at coordinate 20,982 of PVLA01014556.1, read as the reverse complement.
TTTAAGGAAGCTGCATAGCAGAAGGTATTACAGTAATTAGGAAGAAAAGCGCAAAGATCTCACATCGGTCATGCCGCTTATCCAGGAAGGAGCCAAAAGCAGAGCCTGCGGCACAGCACGCTGCTTTGTCGGCTCTGGAGTTTGGGAGTCAGCTTTGCCTTGCGCAGTGGAGACCTCTGTGAGGGAGGGAAAGGGTAGGGACGCAGGACACTTGCTACTAGCTGGTTATATGTACTGCTTGGGATGTTGCCTCAGGTAATTTCTCATTTCTGGGACAAAATTCATGACACCCACAAGATAAAGGAGGAGAGGTTTATTTTCCCTCTCAGTCTGTAGAGGTTTCAGTCTGCAGTTGGCTGATTCTAAGACCGAGCAGCAGGCAGAGGGCAGAGCAGAGGAGAAGCGGTCCACAGGCAGGAGTCAGCAAGCAGGGAACTTCTTTCCCTATTTAATTCATTCAGGTTATAAACCCATTGTTGGTGCCACCAGCACCGAAGGTGGGTCTTCCTAATATCCACATCCAGAACTACACTAAACCAATCAGTGAACAAGTCTAGTTATCACACACCCACGACCCAGCCATCTTCCCAAAAGTCCCACCTATGAATTCGTGAGACCTGGGGCAGACATCCAGATATAAGCCATCACAGTTGGCATTTCCCTGATGGGAAAGCCCATTTTCCCATGTATTTTGTGATGAAACATATTATTAGTCCTATTGATAATGTCTTCAATATAATTAATTTGGGGTATGGTCCCTGAAATCTCCTTCTTTGTGAAATATTGATATATTCATAGAAATAGCATAAATATAACTAGACCAATAATGAAAATATAACTTATTGTGTAAAATTAGAAATGATTTGGACAGTGACTTTTTGCTAGAATGACTCAGAAAATCAGTGTTTTTATGACCAAATGATTATTTTCCTTCCTGAACACTCATATCTAAAATGATAATCGTGAAGCATCTATTCCCTGAGTTTACAATGCAAAAACTTCCTATAGAGAAAGCCAGATTTGGGGGGAGCCATTATGCTACAGTGACCATGGAGTCAGTCCTCTGTTTACCTTCTTTGTGACCTTCCAAGAAGTTTTTTTAGAAAAGAATAAAACCAAAAGAAATTATACAGAATAGAGTCAATCAAAGCAAAACAATGAATGTGAAACAGGACTTCAAACAAGATAAAAGGAGATCAATAAGGCTACCATGATGCCTCTTGTTATCTTCAAATTAACTGCCCGTACAATCAGGCATGATAAAATCAAACAAAACAGAACAGAATAAAACCAATCAAAACAAAACCATGAAAGCAATACAGGACTTCAAACCAAGACAACAGGAAGACAACAGTGGCTACCATAATGCATCTTGTTATCCTCACAGTAGCTGCTTATACCATCAGACATATTTATTGATTTACTTTTATCTTGTTTTGAAGTCTTGTATCACATTCATAGTTTTGTTTTGATTGACTATTATATTTTTTTTTGCTTAATTTTATTATGTCTGAAGGTATAAGGAGTTTTTCTTCTAAACCATCTTTGTGTTTATTTTTATAAGCTGTGAAAGGGGATGATAAATGTGTTTATTCCATGGATTTGGGAAGATTAAATGTTACTACAAGTAAAACACATGCAACAGAGACTGGTGTGTGAGAACCCTTTCTATGTGTTTGTGATTTTGTTTAGAGGGCTAGTTAATTTGATTTACCAACGCAGCATGATGGCTTTCAGGGGCAGGGATGTGGAGATGAGCCAGGATCTCGGCTCTCCACAGCTCATGAGTCAGAACTGCCCTGCTCTCCCCACTCGTGCCTGCGAGCCTCCTTCCCACACGTGTCCCCTGACTCCGAATCACTCGCTTTCTCCAGCGGCAAAGCACCTGCCCAGCCACTCTGTGACTACCTCATTTTGACCCCTGCTTGGCAATCTCTTTTCTGAACGTTTTGTGAGAACTCCCTGTGCATGTGGTCCACACTGTGTGGCATTTTGGGGTACATATGTGTTTGTGCTTCTTCTGCTGGTGACTGAGAACTTTCAGAAGAAAGTTCTTTCTCTCATTCTTACCTAATGCTTAGGATTTATAATACTTGTGGTGTAAATACGAATATTTAGAGAACCAAGAAATAAAGGGGACAGTCAGTCAAGCTGTGCTTTTGGCGAAATGCTTTAGGGTGGTTCTCCCAGGCAGTAGTTTACTCCCCATCGCAACCTCCCTACAACTCCGTGATCTAGGGAAACCGAGGCTGAGTCAAGTACATTCTCAGACACACAGTGACAGCGAAAAAGCGAGGGTGTGAAGCCAGGAGGGCAGGCGACCGAGCTGCGTGAGGACCTCATAACAGTGTTTTTATACCAGTGATAAACATAAAAGTCTTTGACAGATAAGTACCACACATCTCCATGAAAGCACCAGTTCACTTCTAGAAATGCAAGAATTGGTGAATCATTCTCTCCATTTACCCCTCAGCATTTCCCTCAGAAACAGTTGCTTGGTGCAGCATTGACACACCGCCTGCTCCCAACAGAACGGTTAACCGCATTTTACCAGTCTGCATGACTGGCTGCTCTTAATAACCATATTTACTTCTGTGCATAGACACTGACTTTTTCTGATGGCTGATAGCATTGTAGGAGCCCTAACACTGAGCTCCAAGCTTTCCAATTCTAATGAGGGTCCTTCCCATCCACGTCTCACCTCGGCCACAATCCACACAGTCCTTTATTCATCCATTTAGCAAGCCTAAAATTCTGCTTAGGGTTCTAACTAGTGACCAGAACATTAAAAATCTCAAAAATTTTTGGCTGAAAGTCCATCCGTTTTTGCAAGAGTATACAGACATACTTAAACATATATTTTCCTGAAGAAACAATGCAAACCCATTGCATAGAAAACATATTGTGATAATAAATTCCTCTCCTGCTAGTCAACCCCACTCCGTAACTAGCACACTAAAATGACTTCACACAGTTTTGTTTTTATGTCAGTTGTACAGACTCGTCAACATTTAAAACTCAGGAGAATTCGCATATAGCACAGATGCCCATTCTCTCTTTTAAAGGTCAGATCTGGCTACTCTGGATCCTCTTTTTGCAAGACAGCCATTCCTTCCTCTTGGACCGTGATACCCCAGATCACACAGATGACCTTATGTCCCTCTGTCCCTGCTGCCTACCATGGCCAGCCCACCCCCTGGACCTTCCTCTGAACCTGTCTCACTAGTATCCATGTCTAATTTTACACCAACTATGACAAACTGATTTTGCTTCAAATATGCACTACTAAATACCATTCAAAATTTGTCATTTACAATTATTAACCCTAACTGTGTCATCCTTTTGAATTCTCTCTTTGTTTTTCATTTCTTAAACTTTAAAATAAATGGCACCGAAGATGCTAAAAGGGCTGAGCGGTTTTGACAGGGCCTGTAATATCTTTGGATTTTCATACCCAGGTCATAATGAAAGCGACTCGTCATCCCTGACATGCCAAGAGCCTCAGAGGGTGCATGGAAAAATTACACGGCCTTCAGCTTGACAGCATCAATGTATCTTAAGGTTATAACTTCATAACTTCAGCCCCTGTTTTCAAGTGCAACAAAGAAAATGAAATCACCCTGAGAAGTTGTAGGGCCACAAAAGCACTTTTCTTGATCCAAGAAAATTTGGAAATGAGATAGGACTATTAAAGAGAAATACGATTCTTGGAAAATGATTTCCATTACTGAAAGATATTTTTAGCAGGCTGAGTTGAAGCTGCATTTACATTAATATGTTAAACATAATTTTATTTGGTTTAACAGCCCCTAGAGAAAAGGAAGTTACTACCCTTTGTCTCTCCACACCACACCTGATGTGTTTGTGAATCATTCGGTTATAAACACTGAATGCCTACTGTGTACATGGCCACAGAGACATTGTCCTGAAGGACTTCCCAGGCAGGTAGAAGAAAGGGACAGGACAGAGTGGCACCAGTGTCATCACGGAGAACACACGCTGGTATTCTGTATTGGTTTAGATCTGGCTGCAGAAGAGAGAGTGAGTGACAGCTAAAGTAAGCAGTGAGGAGCTCTGGGGGACCCCGCACAGGACGAGCTAGAGAACTGGACACAGTGCTGCTGTGAGCTTATAGAAGCAATTCCTAAAGCCGCCCCACGGCAGCGCGCTGCTGGTGGGGTGGCGTCTCCCCCGCCGTGTGGAGAGGTGTCACTGTGGCTGCTGGTGTCCTCATGCCCCTGTTTGGAGAGGAATAGGGGATTTTAGAGAGTAACACTGGACAAAACTGGGATGGCATTTTAATGTGATGGGTAAAGGAAATGGGGGAGAAGTACGTCTTTTGCGAATCATTCAACTTTAAGGAGTTTGATAGTGCGCTCTGCTTTGACCACGTGTAGCCTGAAGAGCCTGGGAGGGGGCTGTAGCCTGAAGTTGTGACCTCTCAAGGTTGGATGAACTCACAAAGGGGTCAGTCACGAGAGTGAGCTCGATTCTGCTCTCTGCTCTGCCAGGAGAGGGTAGAAAACTGGTAGGCAGCACGCAGCCATGAAGAAGGTTCTCACAGGACAGTGGCCGTGACCCACCTGGCCTGAGACCCCGCAGAGCACTGCAGAATGCTCTTCTGTTGCTGATGAGAGACCTTCTGTACACCTGCAGTCCTCTGTCTGTCACAGGAGCGTCCAGGAGGGACGGTGCCATGATGGTTGCATATGTGAGCTCTGGGGCTGAAGGAAGTTAGTTTCCAAGACACGGCCTTGGGCATGGGAGGGTAAACACGGTAGCCAAAGTTGGAGACCTAGTAAAGTTTACTCTAAGAGGAAAAAAGAGGGGAGAAGGGCTCTGGCCAGGGTTACATTCACACACAGGAAAAGGCCCAAAAAGGTGATTGGGAAGTGAATTCTAGGATGTAGAAGGACACTTAGCAACATAGGATAAATAAACATAAAAGTCTTACAAGCCAGACTGACGGGGTTTTCAGAACATAGAGAAATGAAGTAAAAATGTGAATGAAGGTTCTTAGCTGTCTCTAATGTTGGCAAGTGTAACACAAACTGTCTTTCGGAGTGACAGGAGCTGAAGATAGTGACAGGAGGGAGTGGTTGGGTGCGAATCAGAGCCAGGATGCAAAGATACACTCTTCCAAAATGCTGTTAGCCAAGGCAACACACACAGGCCAATTGCATTCCTGTATACCGACCAGGGGCCCACTGGGAAAGGAAGCAGGAAAACAGTTCCATCCACACTAGCTCAGGAAGAAGAAGAAAAGTAAGAGGAGGAGAGAAGACAAGGAGGAGGAGAGAAGGCAGAGGAGGTAGAAAGACCTAGGAATCAACCCAACCAAGGAGCCAAAAGACCTCTCCAGCAAAGATTTTAACTGAAAAGACACGGCCTTGTTCATGGATTGGCAGAATGAATATCACTCAAATAGCCAAATTCCCAAAAGCTATTGACAATTTGATGTAATCCCTATGAAAATCCCAACCATAGTGTTGGGCTTTCTTTTGAGGGGAACCTCTGAAATCCTGAGCATAGAGCTGCTGATCACATTGCTTTGGGCTTTGGAGGTTAGTTTCCCCCAAGAGTCGAACTGGTTTAAGTCTCTCTTAATTTTGCAGCAAAATACTTTCTCTGGCATCTCTGTGGCTAGATGTGGTGGTGCACATCTGAACATCTGTAATCCTAGCACTTTGGGGGGTTGAGGCAGGAGAGAGAGGAGAGAGGAGGAAGGAAGAAAGGAAGGAAGGAAGGAAGGAAGGAAGGAAGGAAGGAAGGCAGAAAGAAAGAAAGAAAGAAAGAAAGAAAGAAAGAAAGAAAGAAAGAAAGAAAGAGAAAGAAAGAAAGAAAGAAAGTTAGGCTGGGGATGTAGCTCAGTGCAAAGGTGTTGAGTTCAATCCCCAGTATAAAATCAATTAATAAATTTATTTTTAAAAGGTGAGCTCTGCACCAGCATCAGGAGAATCTAAGGAAGCAAGCTCTTTGTGTTTGATTTCAGGAAGTCAACTGATTAATTTACTCTTTGAGTTAATTTACTCTTTGTGTCCTTCATATGTTGGGAAAAAATCATCTACATTGATCTTCTCTGAAATCCAGACAGTAAAAGAGCAAACATTCGTGATGAATAAATCTAGGTATCTAATTGTGGCATAAAGATTCAAGTTAATAAAATACTATTACATCAGATATGTTTGTTAAATAGACTTTAGATATTCTTGTAACAAAAATGTAATTATGTGAGATGATATAATTGTTAATATCCTTCACTATAGTAACTATTTAATTATTATATTACATCATGTTATATACTTTAAATAAAGTAAAATTTATTTTAAAGTTCCTACAACACAAAGTCTGATCAAAATAATATTGAATATTAAAGTTTAAAGATAGCTTTTTGCAGTAAGAGACACGTTCCCCTCAAAACCCTCCCCTCCCAGTGAGCACACCTGGCTGGCTCATCATTTTGCCGCTTCCTGCAGCAGTTCTGGGACTCCTCTTTTGTGAGTGTCTTTACAATGTGTGGTCAAAAACCCGGTGAGCATTGCTGCCGGTTGCCATCTGCCAGAAAAGCAGGCTTATAAAAATATTACCCTGTGTCCTCGTCTGCTTTAGTCACTGGATTTGCCACCTGCAGTTTCTGGCTCTTCCCTAAAGACAAAATCATTGCCCAATATCCAGGCAGCAAGCAGGACAGCTAATGCCATGGAAGGGGACTCCAGAGCCACTGCAAGAGCAAGGGGATTGGTGTGTTCAGAGCGAGGGAGGATATTCTGAGGGGGTTATTGGCAATGCAACCTTTACCAAAATATTTTAAAATTTACATATTAACCATACTTCTTGATTGAAGCTTATAAACTATTGTTAAAAGCCATGATTGAGGGGCTGGGAATATAGCTCTGTGGCACAGCACCTGCCTGGCAAGCATAAGGGTGTGAGTGAGATTCCCAGTACCAAAAACAAAGACACACACACACACACGATTGTATTTCATGAAGTTTAATGTCTGTGGGTGAATAATAAATCAATACTAACTTGTACAACACCTAGTATACCAAATATGGTAAATTTAAGCATTTCTCATTTCACTTATTCCTCAATAGGCAAAAGGATAATAACACTTAGCGAGATGAAAGGATAAATGTCTTTGGATGATTCAGTGAATCAAGTTTGAGACATTCAGTATCAGAACCTCAGGTGAATTTTGACACAGCTTTGCCCTATTCTTACCCAGCTCCACCACCATTTCAACTTCCCCTGATGGAAACTTGCTCATTTTCTAAGTAAAAAACAAATATTCAGTGTTTGAAAAACATAACAGCAAGCCCAGAAAGCAGAGGTGAGTGGTGGGAGAGGTGAGTGAGGTAGAAACAGCCGGGGAGAGACAACAGCCAGGCGCCCGTCCTGCCACTTGTCCAGCCCCGCACATCAGGACGCCCTGCAACCAGCCTGCATGGCTGTGTGAAGGCCGAGTTGATTATAAACATTTAGTTGACTTAAATTTGCAAGGTGCTCCAAAGAATCGCGTTTTGCTAACGTCTACATTCACAGTACCAACCCGCGGCTTTGAATTAGCCAGTCTTTGCAGGAGTTGGCAAGTGCTAGTCACTGTTCGCACCCACATTAACAAACAAGTGATTTCTACCCCTGTAATTGGCATGTTGGCCATGGATACATCAAGGAGGAGAACGCAGAACTAGGAATACTGCAATAACATGCATTTATCACAAATACTCTAGGAAGTGGTGATTGATGGCAGAAAAGCTGAGAGAAGCCGAGAAACCAACGTATATTTATCTGTAAGTTGTAAAGGTGATCATTTTCTTGCATTTTTTTCTTTCTTAGCATTTGGTTCTTTTCTGTCTACCTTATGTTTAACACTCCGGTATGAACTACTGCACTTGAAAACCTTTTCTTGGGAATGGCTTTACCTGAAAAAACATATGTTTGTATGCCTATATTTATATTTAAAATACTAATATTTTTCTCAAAATACAGATGAACACAAAAAATAGCCCCTAGTCTTATCACACACTTGACTCTTGTGACATATACTAATAATAATGCAAAGTAATATGTGAGGTTAGGGTATGTACGTAACCTACAACATTAAACATTCTCCCTGCCTGTTCATCCCACGTGTGTCAACACGTACATTAAATCGCCTCTGTTGGCTGCTCTTTTGATTCTTTCCATCACTAAAAAGTGAATTTATCCATATGCATGTATGTAGCTTATTTTAAATTTATTTTCCCAAAAGAGATCTTAGCATAACACTCTGCATCTTTCTTTTTTCCATTAAAACAGATTTTCTTTCATTGTCTTATTATGGTGCAATGCTCCACCTCCTTTGTTTACTATAGAGAAGAATAAGAAATTATACTATGTTCATTTGTTCCCTTTAAATGAACATTTTGGTTGTTTCCAGCATTTTTCCCGTACACTAATATCCTTGGGCATAAATTCTTGACAATCTTTTATAAGTGTTGATAGAATTTTTTGTAGTGAGCAAAGGTTATAAATACTTTAGATTCTCACAGGTGTGGCCGATCCTCCTCCAGGAAAAATTCAGCAATTCTTGTTCTAACAGCAATGCATGAGGTGGCCCATTCATCCACCCTGGGCCAGAACTGAGAGAATCAAACTATTTTAACTTTTGACATCTTAATAGGAAAGAAACACAAACTGTTTTTCATCATTTATTGAGACTGAACATCATTTGCATGTAATTGGTTGTCATTTGTAGGTTTTGGAAAATGCCTTGCTCTTTTAAGAAATTGATCTGTTCATCTTTTCTTATTGATTGCATAACATTTTTGCAAATCAAGAAAATTACCATTTTGCTATATTTTATAAATATAATGATTTTTATTCATTTTTCAAATTTATTTTTGTAATCTATTTCTGTCCATGTAAAAGTTTTCTTGTGAATTTTACAAGGTTGAATTTTGCTTTCTTATGATCCATGGCTAAGCAAAAAAGTCTTTCCATGTTCTAAGATTGTGAATAGATTCACTCACACTTTCCCCAGCTTTATTTATGGCCTAGTTTTTAAAAATCCTTTCTATGTTGGAACTAGATGGAACATAACGTTTTTAAATTGCTTCAGTTAGCACATTCCCCAGCCCTTACTGAGCTCAGCTTTTGGCGCTGGTCTAGCTCGCCCGGCAGAAACCCCTGGAGTTCAGGGCTTAAGGGTAGTGCTACTGAGAAGTGGTAGAAGCCTCACCCCTGGAGCTGGCCTAGCATTCGGGGCTGTGCCCGTGAAAGGGACAGTGGGCACCTCCTCCTCTCTGTGGCTTTCACTTTCCAGAGCATTCTGCTTCTCCACGGGACCCTACAAACACACCCTTCATCTCCAAGGCCAAGCATGCGGGGTTCACCCAACCACTGGCTGGAAGCTTCACAACTGTGAGCCAAAGTAATCTCTCTTCTTTCTACTGATCTTCAGTTTTTGGTGCAGTACTAGAAAAATGTTACCATTACGCTACCAAAAACTGAACTATATTACATTGTTATCAGTAAATCTGCCCTGTCAAAATCAGCAATCAAATTCCCCTGGGTGTTTCGAAACATACACACACACACACACACACACAAACACACACACACGTCTCTGTCTTATCTACTCTCCTGACTCTTCTGTATCACAAGTATTTCAGTAAGAATAGAAAAGTGGTGTGGGCCTTTAAATTTGGGGGTCTGGTTTTTCAGTTCTTTATATATTCTAGATATAAGTGCTTTGTCTGAAGCAAAACTGGCTAAAATTTTCCCCCAGTGAGTGTGTTGTCTTTTCGCTCTGGTGGTGATTTCTTTTGTTGTGTGAAAGCTTTTTAGTAGGATGAAATCCCAGTTATTGATTCTTCATATATTTCCTGTGCGATTGGGGTTCGGTTCATGAAATCTTTGCTTACATCTATGTCTTTAAGAGTTCCATCAACCAAAGAATGGATAAAGAAGATATGATTTTCTTATGTAATGAAATTCTACTTGACCATAAAGAAGGATACATTTGAGTAGATTTTAGATAAATGGATACAACTTGCGACCTTAATTTTAAGTGAAATAATCAGACACACGTGTATAAACATCGTACTTTCTCCTTGGTATGAGAAACTGAAAGAGTAAATAAGGACCAAAATAGACAATGGATATTGTAATACAGGAAGAAATTGTTCAAAAGGAAAGAAGAGCCAGGGTAGGGGAAGGGGGAAAGGAAGGAAGTAAAAAGAAAACGATTAAAAACTAAAATGGAAACAAAGCCTTGCAAATAGGTAGGGGAGAGAGGCTGAAGTGGGGAGAAGGGATTGGAAAAAAGAGAATCAAAACACATCACATCCATGGGAACAAGACAAGAACAGAAACAGGTCCCTGGGTGACTCGGACCGAAACACTTGGTTGTCTTATGATTGTGCCTTCCCTGAACGGTGAGGAGCAGAGCTCATACCTGACATTTACTGTGTACCTGCTACACTGTCTCCTTGATCACACGACTTATTTCTAACCATAGCACTTGTTTGCAAGTATTCCTTGTCTAATATAGTAGATAAAATGTAAACTTCTGAGAAGGTGTGTCTTCTGCAAAGTCACACCACTGCCAAGCAGTAGGGCTGATGTACAAGCCGTTATGTGTCTGACCCTGAGCTCATGCCTTTTCCTCAAAGCTGTGGCTGCACTTCCTGTGTCAGAGGCAGGAAATCACTTCACAGTATCACAGACAAAGCCACCAGGGCCTTCTCCAGCATTTGGAATCTCCATCAGGGCTAGAGTTTGAGGGGCATGCTAAACATTATCAGGTAGGGTAACAGGCATGGAATTCCTAAATTCCATTTGTAGAATAGAAAATGGTTTGTTTCAGTTGCTGTAAACAGACATGGAGGAAGAAAAGCTCAGAAATGTTTAGGTCAAATGAAAAACCAAAAACCAAAACATTTAGGTCAAATGAAAAACCAAAAACGGAAGGATTTCGGTTACTCAGCTGTAGAGATGGTAAAGCCTTGGAGTTCTCTTTTGGAGAGCTTGCATTTTCCTTTTTACGTAATTGCTGTTTTAATTTAACAAGGCTCATCGAAACACTTCCTGCAATACTGATTCTACCTGTGATTTTTTTTGTAAATAAATTTCATGAAAAACAGTCATGCTTACATGTTTTACAAATGATCTCTGGTTGTTCCTGTACTTCAGAGGCAGGGTGGGAGGGCTGCACATGGCTAAAAAGTCTAACGTCTGTCCTTTACCTAAAGAGCTTGCTGAGGCTAAAAAATAGATTTTCTCAAAACATCCCCATGGATGAGCTGCATAAACAGATTAGTTTTGTTTACAGAAAGAAAACATCGAGTGAGGAGTTCCGGCATCGATTGAAATCAGATGATTGGATCTGCTAAACTGTATTGCCTGTATTGTTACATCCTCCATCACCAGGACCAATATCTGACACCACAATTTAAGGGGGTGAAGTTTATTTTGACTTGCCGTTGCAGACATTTCAACCCACCGTCTGCTCACTTCTAGGCAGGACAGCCAGCGTGGCAGAGGGGCACTGCAGGGAGCACTGCCCAGGGCTTCGTGGCCGGAAGCAGAGAGCAAGGGGAGGCATGGGGAGGCCACACCGCAATGACCGCCTCTTCCGACCAAGCCTTCCCTTCTGGCCATCAGCTCAGCCCGCAGGATCCACTCACCCTGCAAAGCCCCTCCTGCGAGAGCATGAGGCCCTCCGGGATTGTGGAGACTTAGGTGATAATGTTACAGTTTGTCTTGGTCCACTTTCTGCTGCTATAGCACAATGCCACAAACTACAAAAATGATAAATATAAAAGCTCACAGTTTTAGGAGCCCAGAAGTTGGGATTGAGGGGCTCCATCTGGTGAGGGTTTGGGGCATCACTCATGGTGGGAGCATCGCATGGCAGGGCCGAGCCAGCAGGCACAGGAGCTTGGACCTCTTCCTCCTCTCGTCCCTCCAGGGCAGCCCTACGGCCTCGTTCACTCCCACTGCCTCAGGAGGGCCCATCTCCAAATTCCGTCCTCAGAGGGATGTGGGGTCAAGTTTCCAACCCATGAACCTTCGGGGAACACAGCACACTGCAGAACCAGCTGCAAATCCCCGAGCCCATAGATATGAACATTCGTACTTATTTAACCTTGCTTTATACCCCTCAAATCATTTGATGAGATTCAAAAACAACATGGATTAATCAGTCAAGTTGGCCTAGACAGAAGCCATATGACGTCTTGGAGAGTACTTCTCTTATGCCTTGCAGTAATGTGAAAAGTTGGAGAAAGAATCCAAGAGATACATCGGGAGAAAAAGGGAGACCAACATGCTAAGGAAATGACACTGCAGTGGGACATGAATGGAGCCGTTGTTGCTTAACTCAAGGGCCATAGATGGACACCCATGGTGCTTAGGATTTCATCATGAACACCTGCATGGTCAACTAATTGATGTCAGCTCCTTCTGGGGGGATGTGATAAGGACCCTGACCCTGGATTGGCCACAGCCCAGCCCCACTATGGTCCCTAAACCTGAGCCTCCTGTCACTGCAAAGAGAAGATGCTGACTGTTTCAGAGAATGACCTCTGTGGTCACGCTTTCTTTTAAAAGGGTTTAATTTTTTTGATAACTCAAATACATTATTCCCTTATTGTTCACATACTTGATATTTAGAATGGGAAACATAGCAATGAAAAAATTAAAAAGTAGTAATTACACTGCAAATTTACCCAAAATTCAATGGAATCACCTACAAAATCGGATCCTCTACTTCTACTTCAAAATTCAAGCAAAAGCATGAAATAAGCACGACAGCAGCTTCTTACAGATTTACTGCCAGTTTCTGTGCCAGCTATTCTATAAAATAGTAATGAGGGCACTTGTGGTAACAAATGTGCATACGTCTGTTGAGAGTGTGAACACTGTGGATGACTGTGGCATTCTGGAGCAGAGTTTATTAAAACAATATATTAATTTTAAGGAAGCCAAAAATAATATTTAGGCTCACATCTATAATTTGCAGTAGTTTTCTACTGACTTTTAATTGGAAGCAGTTAATATTTTGTGTTGGAAACCAGAAACAAATTTTCTGTGTCCAGAAACCAGGCGAATCTTACTCAGTCACGCAGGCTAGCACAGCCAGCATCGGAAGTTTAGCGGGCATCCTCTCACATGACTGGGAAAGGTGCTTTCACAGAGGAGTGACTGGGAAGGCAGTGTGCAGAGAGGTTAAGAACCCTCCAGTGTACTAAAGCCAGCTCTCCTTTACACCAGTCCTATCTAAAAAATCTTCATTTCGGACACCCTCGTCCAAGTACACTATTCCTGTGATGTTTCTTGAACCACTCAAAAATGACAGCATGACTTAGAGAATTTTTTAACCAATCTGTAATTCAATTAACTGTTGACAGATGTTCAAATGCAAACATTAAATTTGTTTTCTGCAAGGTTGAAGATTTTGTATGATATTTTTGCTTATAACTCTATTAACGTAAAATTATCCTTTTGGGAATTAGGTGGTAAAAGTAGAGAGAAATGCTCTCCAGCAACCCTGAGTAAAATTCAAAACTCCCAGCCAGTGGTTCCCATCAAATTGCACAGTTGTGCCAGAAACTGTATGGAAGGCTTCTGCTTCCCAGAGCACAGCTTGCTAACTCGGTGAGGTTTGCAGGAGACTACTCCAGTGCAAATTTTCACACCATACACTCAGAACTAAGAAAAGTTAAAACCATAACAAAACACTATTGTGTCTGTGGCTGGTGGGTGGGGTTCAGGACATGCTGCTCCAAAATATTTCAAATTGAGGGAATTTGAGGGAGTTTAAAACAAGTCGTAAAACCTAGGAAGGGTGTTTTGTGATGGTCCCCTGAGGCTGCAGGCCCTCTCTCGCCTGCAGCTGTCTGACAGGGGTCAGAGACATGCACTGAGGGAAGACAGCCTCTTGGGCAGATCCTGCTGGGAAGAGCAGATTTCGGTATGTAGAATACAGAAGCTAGATCCTTATCTCTCACCTCACACAAAAATCAATTGAAAATGAATCAGAGACTCAGGTGCAAGACTTGAAACTTCTAAAACAAACATAGGTGAAGCACTCCCAGCCAAAGGGCACAGGCAATGACTTCCTTAGGGGACTCTAACGGCACAGGAAGTGACAAATGGATTATATCAAAGAATCAACAAATGGGATTGTGGCAGATTAAAAGGGTTCTACACAACCAACAACCACATGAAGAGAGAATCTGCAGAATCTGTGCCTGTTAGCCCTCCACAGGGGATTAATATTTAGCATTTACAAAGGACTCCAAAAAATTAACACAAAAATAGCCTAATCACTTAATGGACAAATGACTTGAACAGATAATTCTCAAAAGAAGACTTAAAAATGGCCAATAAGTACATGAAATAAAATACTCACCATCTTTAGCCACCAGGCAAATACAAATCAAAACTATATTGAGGTCTGTGTCACCCCAGGCAGAATGACTATCAATAAGAATACAGGATTAAGGTTCCAGAGGAGAAGGAAGGCTTCTACACGGCTGGTGGGAATGTAAATTAGTACAACCACTATGGAAATCATAATGCAGGGTTACCAGAAAGCTAAACACAGCTACCACTCCATCTCCCTGTGACACTGTTTGGTGTGCTCTTAAAAGGAGACCTCACGGCACACCCATGATTATCGCACCCCAGATCACAGCAGCCGAGGCACGGAAATGGCCCCAAGTGCACATCGCCAGATGATGGATAGAGGAGATGTGGGGTGCGCACACAGGGAAGCGACTCAGCCGAAAGGGAGAATGGAACGGCGGCATTTACAGGAGAATGCCCGGCACTGGGGCAATCACCTAAGTGGAGTAAGGCAGACTCCAAGCCCCGAAAGCCAGACGCTTCCCCTTGTGTGAGGAATATCGAGGAAAGAGGGGGCCAGGGCTGGGGGAGTGCAGGGTGAAATTAGAGCAGAGACCATGAAAACCAGGAGAAAAAAGGATAGCATGCAAACAAAGCTTTTGTAAACAAGGAGGAGAAGGGTTGGAGAGAGGGGAAGGGAATGGGAGGAAAGGGGAATTAAGATGTGTCACGTACAGGTACAAATTCCCTATGATGAATGTGACCATTGTGCACTTCTAAACTGCACCAATAAAATAAATAAATAAGGAAGGCGATGCTGCGGTGAGGAGCGGTAAGGGGATACAGAGGCATGTCACATGTGCACGCACACACTGAAGTGATACCCACTGGCCTGTGTGACTAATATGGCACAATAAGAAAAAGACAGCAGTACACTTAGCCTGCTGGCACCTGCTCGCGGATTTCCCAGCCTTCAGAGCTCTGAGAAGGTGGGTGTCAGCGGGATAACCTACCCTGTGGGTGAGGTTTTCTTAGGCAGCCCAAGATGACCAATTCAGAGCAAGTAAAATAAAAAATAAGAAAAACCCAAAGCTCAGTTCCACACGCAGGAGTGCATTGCACTGCTGGAGTCCAGTTCCCAGGGCTTGCACGTCTTCTGAAAGTTGCTGGTACGATTTCACAGCTCAGCGGGGTGTGACGATGCCCCGCTTGAAGCAGGGGTCACAGACTCTTCCCTTGCGGTCCAGGGCTACATGCGGCTGCAGGAGACAGAACCTGGCCTGCTCCTGCAGAAAGCACTGCTGCTCCAGTGCACGGTGATTTCTTCTTTTCATGCCACTTGGCTTCTCCACAGAAAGCTTCCCTCACTCCCGCTTAGAGAGGGCAGGAGACCAGGAAGCCAGGTTAGGCATCCAGGAGTGGGAGCTGTGCTATCCCCACATACAGGGTCCACGGGTGGCCAGGTACACTGGGAGGACAAGGCCTTGGGCTGCAGAGGAGCTGGACCTTCTGGATTCAGTGATGGTCCTGGGAACCTGAGCCTGGGTTTAAACCAAGGTGCCCTGGGGAGTGAACTCTTCATTTTGGAAATGAAAGTCTGTTTACCATTAAAGGAATTTTTATCAAAGGGTACAAGGGGAAGCAGGCTGTTCATTCCTCCCTTCTCAGTAATTTAAAACCACACTGCATGCATCACTGGAAGAAAATAGGCATTATCCCCCACCCAGCCAACTACACTGCGAGGGGTGGAACATCACCTTGGCTAAGGAGCGTTGTTAGGAGAAAGCTCATTTACAGCATCTCTAGTTCCCAAGGAACAGAAAGTCTGGAGCTAAGGTGGGTTAGGGTTAGGGTTAGGGTTAGGGTTAGGGTCAGGGTTAGGGTTAGGGTGCTAATGCAGTCTAAAGTTTTCCTGTGTCTGATAGAGCAGAATAAAGGAGAGAATGGTAAGTGCTGTGGGAGAGTGGCCCGAGACCTTCACTTTCAGGAGGGTGGGATGTGGTTTCTCATACTCAATGCTAAAGGGGTCTTACCTGAAACCTAAAGCACCCCTGAGTCCTGCAGTCAGCCAAGTTCACCTGCCTGCACACACACGCAAGCACACACACAAATGCACATGTGCATACGAGGCTGTATGTGAACTGGTTTTTGCTTGTTTGCTGGTCAAGCTCTGAGCCCCATCTGTGTGTCAAGGTCAAAGTGGCACTGGAGGATATAAAATACTATTCAGAAAGCACACAAGTGAAGCTCAGCGGCAGAGCCCAGCTCCTCCCAGACATGTACGGTAAACACTTCTTTCTTCCCAGGACCTGAAAGGACTGGAAGCTATTCCTTTATAGGGTACCAGAGGAAGGCTGTATTCTCTGCTTCATAAGGGACACATTTGTGGGGAAAGTAAGTATGCCTTTGAAAAATGCAGGGCCACTTTCAAAACTCCTCTGCTGTTGATCTAAATGAAATGGGCTCATTTTCCACAGCAGCCCTAATCTCACCGTCAGGTCTTTAGACCCAGGCTTAGCCCAACTCCTGTAGAAGCACTGCATGCTGAGTTACTCAGAGATTTCACGCACCTGTTTAAAGCCCTCTGTGATGGTTAATATTGGTGGTCAACCTGACTCAGCTGATAGGCGCCTGGAGCTTTGGGTGTCGGGAGGGCATCCGGAGACTGTGGGCGTGGGTCGGCAAGCTGGGTGCCAGAGATGTACACAGAAGGAAGGGGGTTCCCAGGGCTCTGCTCCTCCTTCCTGAGCAGGTCCTTGGGCACAGGGATGTGAGACCCAGCTTCCTCAGCCTCTGTGGGGACTCCCACCAGCGACTCCCCAGTCGGCCTCCAGGCCTGCAGCTTTGAAGCACCGCTGTCCTGTGGCTTCCAGCTCTTGTACTGAGCACTTCCGGATTTCCAGCTCTGTGGCTGATGGACACCACTGAGAAACCGAGCAGCCTCTGACCAGGTGAGCCTTCTGGGTAAGTCCCTGCTATTGTCACATCTGAAATTCTCCTAGCTCCAACCCCCTGGAGATCCCTAAGGTGCCTTCAGACCGCGGGAACCATAATACAGGTGTGTCTCCCCACACCTTCTCCCCAGAGTCACCCAGGTTCCCTGAATTCAGGGCCTCTCCCAGCAGCCCTGGCTATGGCAGCAATCAGCACTCCCTTGGTCTCCTGAGATCCCTGTCACTCCAGGCCTGGGAAATCAGAAGTCGCAGGGCCAGCAATCTAGGCCTCAGTTCGCCCTGCTGGTGATTTTAATGCAGTGTCCAATATGAGGATAGCTGCTGTAACATAACATCTGCTGTGGGCAGGGTAGGGACTGCTGTAGAAAAGAAGGTCCTCACCAGTGAGCAGCTGTAGATTATAGGAGATAATCGGCCTACAGAGCCAGCCTTTGACCAGGTGCTGAGACAGGCAGGCACTGCCAAGGGTCAGTCGAGGACACCAGTCAGAATGAGACACTAGCCATGTTCCCGGGCTGGGAGCCCACCTCGTGGTTGGAAAATCTCATGGCTAAGAAGGATCCCCTGACATTTAATGACGCTACCTTTCTTCATTAACATATTTCTTACCAAAGCATTGTCTTAAGTCTTTGTGTTTGTAAAGATTTGCGGTAGTGTTTGGTACAGGGAGCTATAAAAGATTTGTCTATTATTTTATAGCTATCCATATATTGTCTAATTTTATGTTGTATTATCAAAACCCTTTACTCCAGTTATACTTTGTATTTTACCTATTTTATACAGGGAGGCGCTAAGTCTTTTTTTTCATATTTTTTTATTTAAAGAGAAAAAAAACAGGAAAAAGGTAGAAATATTACAGAATTTTAAGAAAAGAAGATAAATAGTAAGAAATCACTAGTTGATACATTACATATTGTTCTTTTAGAAATAGTTATTCAAGTTACAGAATTAAAGCACACAAAGTGGACACTAAAGCAGTGAGAGTGCAAACAGATCTGTTCAGCAATCCAACAGGAACCTGGAAATATGGTCATCAATCCCACACATCTAAACATACACACAGCTATATCTTTTATAGAGCTTACTGTTTCCTCTTTTTTTACAATAGCAATTATACATTTTTAAAATTTTATTTAAAGAGAAGAAAAAAAACAAAACAGAAAAAAGGGTAGCAACAATATAGAATTCTAAAAGAAAGAAAGAAAAAGGAGAATGAGAAAAAGCCCCACTAAGAAATCAGTAATTTATAAATTACAAACTGTCATCCTGGATGTAGTTGTTCAAGTTACAAAGTTAAAGGGTACATAGTAAATAGTCAGACTACAAACAGTTCTGCTCAAAGATCCAACAAAGGTTCAGCAATATGGTCATCTATTTTACACACTCAAACATACATGCAGTTATATCCCTTAGAGCACTTTCTTTTCCTTTCTTTTTTACAATAGCAATTACACATTTTGGTTTTATTACACTTGTAGTTCTTATTTACTTTTTACACTAGAGACACAATATGATATTTATAAATATGTTTCTTATTTATTTCACTAATGAGGATAGTCTCAAGTTGTCTCCATTTGCCTATGAAGGCCTCAAGATCATCCTTTTTATAGCTGAGTAATATTCCATTGTATAAAAATGCCACATCTTTTTCACCCACTCTGCAGTTGATGGGCATCTTGATTGTTTCCAGGCTTTAGCTATCACAAATTGTGCAGCTATAAACATGGGTGCACATATATCACTGTGATATGAACTTTTCAGTTCTTTGGGGAAAATACCCAGGAGGGAGGATAGCTGGATTGAATAGGGCTTCCAATCCTAGTCTTCTGAGAATTCTCCATATGGATTTCCATAATGGTTGCACCAGTCTACTTTCCCACCAACAGTGGAGCAGTGTTCCTTTTTCCCTGCAGCCTCGCCAACACTTGCATCAGTCGATCTCTTGATGGCAGCCACTCTCTCCAGAGCAAGGTGGAATCTCAATGCCGCTCTAATCTGCACCTCTCGAGTGACCAGCGACAGCGAACATCTCCTCATGCATTCATTTGCCACCTGTACATCCCTCTCTGAGAACTGTGTGCTCATCCCAGACGCCCATCCCTGGAAAGTGTCCCCGAACCTGGGGGGGCTTGATGTTTTTCAATTCTTTATATATTCTGGACACAAGTCCTTTGTCTGAGGCGTTGCTAGTTAAAATTCTTTCCCACTCTGTTGGTTTTCTTCTCACCCATTGGTGATTTCCTCCGAAGTGCAGAAACCTTTCAATAATGTGAGATCCCATTTGTTGATTCTTTGAAGTGTTATCCGTGCATTCCTTGTGTTTGGTTCTCTGCCTACCCCTATGTCTCCAAGACTTCCACCTACCCTGTCTTCCAGCAGATTTAGTGCTTCTGTTTCAATATTGAGGTCAATGATCCATTCAGACTTTAGTTGTGTGCATGGTGATAGGCTTGGATCCAGTTTCAGTCTTCGGCGTGTAGAGAGTCGATTTTTCCGACACCATTTATTAAAGAGACTATCCTTCTTCCAGTGGACATATTTAGCCCCCTTGTCAAATATCAGGTGGCTGAGTGTCTTTGTAGTTGTGCTTGCATCTTCTAATCTGTTCCATTGATCCTCAGGTCTATTTCTTTGCCAGGACCAAGCTGATGTTATCACTGTGGCTTTATAGTACTGTTTCAAGTCAGGAATTGAGATGCCTCCTGCTTTGCTTTTGTTGCCTAGAATTGCCTTTGCTATTCTAGGTTTCTTCTGTTTCCAAATGAATTTTAGTAGTGTATTCTCTAGATCTGTGAGGTGTGTCAATGGTATTTTGATTGAGATTGTGTTAAATCTGTATAACAGTTTTGGGAGTGTAACCGTTTTCACAATGTTGGTTCTTCCTAACCAAGAGCAAGGAATGTCCTTCCATTTTCTAATATCCTCTTCAATCTACTTTTTCAGCATAGTATAATTTTCAGCATATAGGTCTTTTACATTTTTTAGTTAGGTTTATTCCTAAGTATTTCATTTTTTAGATGTTATTGTAAAGGGCAATATTTCCATAATGTCTCTCTCAGTGAGTTTTTTTTTTTGTGTGTGTACAGGAATGCTATTGATTTTTGAGCATTGACTTTGTATCAAGCTACACTACTGAACTTGTTTATTGCCTCTACCAGTCTTTTAATGGAGTTTTTTGGGTCTTCTATATAGAGTATCATGTCATCTGCAAGTAGTGATAATTTAACTTTTTCCTTTCCTATCTTTACTCCTTTTATTTCTCTCTCTTGTCTGATTGCCCTGGCTAGTGTTTCCAGAACTATGTTGAAAAGGAGTGGTAAGAGTCGACATCCTTGTCTTGTTCCTGATTTTAAAGTGAAAGCTTTCAGTTTTTGTCCATTTAGTATAATGTTGGCTGTTGGTTTGTCATAGATGGCCTTTATAAGGTTGAGGTAGACACCATGTATTCTGAGTTTCTGAAGGGTTTTTATCATGAACATGTGTTGGACTTTTTCAAAAGCTTTTTCTGCATCTATTGAGATGACCATGTGGTTTTTGTTTTTGGCTCTGTTGATGTGGTGTATTACATTTATTGATTTGCATATGTTAAACCATCCCTGCATTCCTGGAATGAACCCCACTTGGTCATGATGTATAATCTTCTTGATGATTTGCTGCATTCTATTTGCCAGTATTTTGTTGAGAATCTTTG
>PVLA01014555.1:0-29856 GCA_004027455.1 Hydrochoerus hydrochaeris | reverse complement strand
GGACGGGGAGGACAGGGAGGACAGGGAAGGACAGGGAGGACAGGGAGGATGGAAAGGACAGGGAAGGACAGGGAAGGACAGGGAAGGACAGGTAGGACAGGGAAGGAAAGCAGGAAACATTTCCACTATGTTTGCCCACAGCAGCCGGGACCCCTTCCCACTGGTGTGGACACAGGAACATAATCTGGGAAAAACTTAACCTTCCAAAAGCTTTAAGCTTGGTATCAATGGTTTCTTATTCCTAAGGCTAAAAAAACTTTTAAAAAACTGGGTTTTTCGCCCAAAAATGTAGAATCTCAAATAAAACAATGGACTTCTCAAAACCACAATAGGTGGGGTCTGGGAAACCCTGGCACCATCAGTCCTGTCCAGGCTGCCTCATAACCCAATCGTATAAGATGGAAGCTACGCGCTTACTCCTGTTTATTCCTCGTCTCCCAGAACACGCGCCAGGCGCCTTTCCACGGCCCCTCCTGGGTTCTGCCAGTCATTTGGACAAAGAGGGAAAACCCTTCCACAAAGCTCCTGGGAACTGTCAGGTTCCAGATGGTTCTGTCGGACCCTGTTTTCGGCGCTTGAGGTCCAGCTAGGGGATCTATCTGGGTCCAGTATTAAAAATAAAACCAAAAAACTCCTCTTGTAAACACAAGTTTACAGTTACAAACATGCCCCAAATTAAGTGTAATTTCCACATCATAAAAGCAAGAGCAAATATTTGCATCACACTACTCTGCCAGAAGCCAAGTCATACACATGGATCAAGTTCCACAACAGCCCAGGGGGCTGCACACTCGCAGCTATCACTCTCCTTTTCCAGATGCCACAACTGAGGCCCAGTGTTCGAACGACTGACTTCGCTTGCTAGGCTGTGCCAGAGCCGAGAGCTTGTTCTAATTCTCCATGTTTGGAGGACACAATGATCGCACCCACGTGGGGAGCTGGTGGGTGCACGGACATCGTCACTGTCTGTCCATGTCCTCTGCTTCGCTCTGTCACTCTGTCCCTGACTTTTTGCGGGACTTCCATCTCCCTCTTCCTGTGATCTAGC
Organism: Hydrochoerus hydrochaeris; assembly: GCA_004027455.1. NCBI lineage: Eukaryota > Metazoa > Chordata > Mammalia > Rodentia > Hydrochaeridae > Hydrochoerus > Hydrochoerus hydrochaeris. The sequence continues at coordinate 28,808 of PVLA01014555.1, read as the reverse complement.
TTTGATGGCAACCTGCCCTATGAATTGATTTATCTACGGCCTCGAGGGGCACCCGTTCCCCTCCAGTGAGCCAAGTGCGTGTTTCTTCATGGCAAACCAGCGCCGCATTCTGGGTGAGTCCATGTTCTTTAGCCAGCCGTCTGCTGATGGATGTGGAGCCCACACTGCTGCGTGGTGCTGCCTAAACACAGGAGCGCTAAGATTTTCCCCCACGTAGTCCCGTCTCAGAGAACAAGTCCTTACCCGTCCACGGTACCACCGCTCTGACCACGCAGGACGTTAGGGATCAACTCACATTTAGCATTATTGTTAAACTTGGGCCGGATTCTTCCCAGCGTCCCGGGCACTAGGGTAATGTCGTCCACGTTGGTCAGGTAATTGCTTAGAAACTCAGTTCGTTCACAGGTGACATCTTCCATGCCTGTGGAGAGGGAAAGAGCAAGTGTTTTCATGTAGCGTTAAAATTAAATACTTAAAACCTTCACAAAGACACCAAAGACGACATCCAGGCATCCACTTCACTTTCACAACCTAATGAGCGGAACCATCATATTTGCAATTCCTTAACTTGACTTGAAATGTTCTTACTCCTTCTTTCCAGAACCTTCCACTGGGCTCTGATTGAGTCTTACCATCTTACAGGCCCTCGAGGGTTGAAAAATGCATCTTCTGAATTATCATTTTAAACTATTGAGCAAGAACAGCAAAACAAAGGAAATAACCATGCTTTTAAGAAAACAATTCATAGGCATTATGAAAAAGATCTGGTCTTTAAATGAAAGTCCTAGATTGCTTCCCCACTAAGGATGGTATAAATAACCGAAATACACAGATCGTTGTCTTTTCTAAAAATCTCACTTTTCAGCCCCTTTCTCTCCCTCCTTCCGTGTCTCCCTCCCTCTCTCCTTTCCTCTCTGCCTCTCACCCTCCCTCTCTCTCATCTTGAATATAATCAGCAGCCTTTCTCTGTCTCCTCCGATAGCCTTGAATACCTCTGACAAAACAATACTGCCAATGAGAGATGACAAAGCAACCTGTCCGCTCCAACGACCACCCAAACTGAAAAAGAAAATAAGCTGAATGAAGACAAGTTTCAAGCAGTGTAATTAGCCAGAAACAAAAGCTAGCAAGCACAGCCCAGAAAAGGTGGTGGTAGGGAATTTTTTTAACCAACTAATGTTCCTCTCCCGCCCCAAAATGTGTTTTCTGCTCTCCATCAACAAAAACTCCTTAATCAATATTTTTAAAAGGAATAAAAACAAAAACCCAAATCTTAGGATTACAGACCAGAGCAACTCATAGAGATCTTCATTGTCACTGGCAGAATTTAGACGACAGGGAATGAGAAATGTTTAATGCACTGTAATCTCTCATGAATCAGCTTGACTCCCCATGGCCTAGTTGCCCATGGGCCATTAGTATTCCAAAAACGGTAATGAAAATTTCCAGAAATACAGAATTCCTGGTGTAATGATGAAACCTCATGATGCTCTGCTATATCCCTCCCTTGACCAGCGCATCCACACCCTATACACCACCCTCCCCACAGTAGTTGTGAAAGACAAAGGGAGGGGCCATGCCCACATAACCTTTATTTAAGTATATTCTCCTGGTTGTTCTATTGTGTTACAGCTGTTGCTCATGGGTCAGTGTGCCTAATTTATAAATTAAGCTCTATTAGTGGTATGTATGTATAGAAGGAAAGATAGTGCGTATAGGTTTAAGTACTATTCACACCCACCGGAGGTCTTGGAACACAGCTCCTCTGGACGAGGGGAGATGACTGGGTTACTTCACCCAGTCTAATGTACAAATACTCTCTAAAGGGAAAACGAGTATTCTACTAGGGGTGACCTAAGATTTTAGACTAAAGATATATAACCCAGAGCCGCCCACATCAGGTAAAGTTCAAGTGATCGCTGCCTGGAATCCCAGGTCCATATCCTCCGCCCTTCGGTAGTGATGGTGGTGGTGGTAGTGGTGGTTGTTTTTGTTGTTACTGTTGTTTGACATAAATTGGAGTGGGGAGAAAACATATCCCAATGAACCGCAAGGATTATTTACCTCTAATATTGAAACTCCCGGGAGGAAAAATTAAACAATTAACAGCTACTGGGATTCTAGAATCAGATCAATCTAGGAAGAGCCTCCAAATACACATGACTAGAAGAGTCACAGCCTAGACAGTCACACAAACTACTTGAAGGACCAGCCACGTTCTCGATGCTTCCGAGCAACCTGAACTTAACCAGCTGTGTCCCAAGCTCCCAATCCTGTCGTTATGTTCTGCCCTGCCTTCAGCCAAACTCATGAAGCATGGCTGTGTGAAGAGTAACAGTGAGTTCCCTCTAGGGAGCAAGTTAGTCCTCACAGGTTTTTCCCTGTAGTTTCTCAGAGATGTTCTAGAAAGTTCTGGGAATAAAATTCAGCCCAGAACAGAAAGAGACCAAGGAAGTTCACCAGCCATTCTCAATGGAACTGGCCAAAGAATCAACCAGTTTTCATCTCCCAAACTCTACTAGAAGGACATAATCCCAAATTCCAAGGTCCTTATTTCCATTGATAGGTCTGAAATGTAAAGTCTGAAAATAAGAGTGCTCTATGAGGCTCCTTTTAGCTCTGTAATCATACCATGTTTATGATGTTCTTGATCACCTCAAAAAAGGGGGGGTCATTAATTTTTACACTTTATGAGGTATTCAGGGAAAACTGCTTTTTCCTGTCTTTAATATCTTCTGGATAGCAGAAAGGCCATATGGTCACAGTCTTGAATTCCCTCAGTGAATTCAGGGAAACCACTGATTTATATGTACCTTCTTTATATTTACAGTTTTTTTTTAACCACAAAATCTCTGTGAGCCCCTTTTGAGGACATGAGTCACAGGGATGAGAGCTTATCACATGATATGTCACATTCACAGATGAAGTCAATATCACCAGAGCAATAGTCATGACATTTTAATGATAGCTCTTTCTAGAAAGTGCTTTCCTGCAAAGAAAAGGAAGATACAGCAGTTCCTACTTCTGATTAAAATAAACCCAGATCATCTCAGCCTGTCTCATACTTTTCTACCAGGGCCTAAGTTCTTCCCTATCCTGAAGAAAAGGACAAAGAAGTAAAGAATAGAACCTTGGATTCTAGAAGGAAGGACTCCATTCCTCAACACCTACAAGATGCCCTACTCATCTATTTATTACTAGCCAAGAAAGAACCCAAGCTTTACCGTGGTCTCCGACAAAGATGACATTCACACACCGGTGCAGTTTGAGTTGCTTCAGTCCATCCATGAGCTGCCCCATGGTTCTGTCAATATCCCTCAGTGGATTTGTCATCTGGAAAAAAGAGCAAGTTAGACCTCACAGGCTTTGTTTGTTTGTCTCTTTCCTTTTCAGTTTCCACAGAGCTTCTACCCTTAGAACATTCTGGAGAGAAAACTTCAGGCCCAGAGGCAGAGCTTTGTCTAAGGGAGAGTTTCCTGCCATTTTAAAAGGAAATTTAGTCTCAGTGTGTTATATTCTTTCAGGAGAATTAAAACTGCTCCTCATCCAATCCCTTCATGATTTTTTGGCATAAGAATATCAGAAATATGACTGAGAACAATTCTTTTTTGAGAAAAAAAATGGGTTTTTCTAAAATGTAAAGACATTCTGTAAACCCCAAGAGTTTTAAGGATGAATAGAAAGTCAGGTGGATAGTTGAAATCCTTCATCTTCTATGAAAAATCACATTAGGCTTTAGACCAGGGTAAGGAAATAGGGCTGAGAGAATGTAGAGGAATGCTGAGGTTAAGGGGAAACCCCACTGGATAGTAAATTAGAGCTTCGTTAACACTTGGGGGTCTCTCCCATGTTGCAGAGAACTTAAGGCCAACTTCTGAAGGAGAAAAAAACTGTACTAACAAATGCTTTTGCTCCTCAAATTAGTTCTTTTCATGTTGATTTTGGGCAAAATAAGGTTCTACAAGGGTCCTAACTTACACAAAAGTGAACCACTGAGTTTGTTCTAGAAGATTTCTTATGGAGTCTAAGGAAATAAGAAAATTCAGTTCTTTTTTTTTTTTTTTTGATAAGACCATCTGCAGAGTCAACATTACTGTCTGTCATTACTGCTTCAAATACAAGTTCCTGACAACACGAATGTTCCCACATACGCATGACAGACCTGCCTTCTCAGTCTCACCTCTAGCTGCAGTGGGAAGATTTTTAAGAAACTCCACACGGGACCAACACTTGTCAGTACCTTAGAGGAATTTTACTACTTAGCTAACAACCACACACTCAGGCCCATGATAACAAGGAACATAAGAGATCTGAGTATCATTTTGGCTCGGGTATGTAGCAGTATGTCCCATCAGCATCTCCGCAGATGATTCAAGACCTTCTCTCACATTATTTCACCAGTGCTGTCAGCACTATTTGAAATCCTAGGCCAAGGAATAAGCCACAGCACAAAGCTCTGAAGTGAGGTGTGTGTGCAGAGTCTTCTGCTGGGACTGGCAGGCGTGGGAGAACCCGGTATTGGCTTCTAAGAAAACCACCCTCTCCTCCACCATCTTTGTCTCCACAAAAAGACACCAAATGCACAACACATGTCAGTTCTTGGCAATGACCTAGCTCCTTTCCTGAGCAAGACAACTCAGGTAGAATCCATAGCCTACTTCTTAGGGACCAGCTCAGACGGTGGCAAATAAGATGCTGCCCTGCCAGCCACTGAAGGGTTCGTAACAAGCAGCAGCCAGAGACGCCCCTGCAGGTACAGAAAGAGCGATCGTTGCTGTCACTGGGAGGGAACACACCTGACTCTATCTGCCCACCGCCTCCCCTTCATTCTACCTCCGTTGTTCACTTGTCTCTGTTCTAACACTTCTTCTGACCTCTGAATGTTCAGACCACTCATCTAAGCCAACTTTCCATTGAGTTCTAATCTGCACTCCTACTGCCTTCAGGATCCTTCCCAAGATCCAGGGCCGGAAACCACTGTGTCCAAATCTGTATGTTCCACAGCCCTCTTCACAGTCAGTCACTCCAACCCAGAGGTTAACATGGGAGCAGGGACAAATAACTCCACAGAAAATGAAAAGGTCCTTTCTGCTATCGTGCCGAAAGTTCAGGAAGTCTTCAGGTCACCATCAACCTGATTTGTCTGGCCCTGAAGCCAAGAATGACACAGCAGAGCTTTTCTAAAACTTATCCTGATGATTTTCAAACCAGGGCACCGAAGGAAACCTCTGCCTCAGACCTGCCCGCCACAAACCTTTGGAACAATAGATGAACTTACTTTGTCCTGACGAGTTTCCGCCGCATAATGATCCATCCTATGTAATTTTCTTCTTCTTTTCTTTGGAGGAGCAACTGGTCTTTCCTGTCTCCTCTTAGGGGTAACTTTCCTCTTAGGTCTCTTAGCCGGAGTAAGAGGTGAGGCATAACTACTCTCCTGTACTGGCGGATAAAGATGTCTCCACTCAGAAGTCGTTTGCCCCTCCGGGGCAGATGAGAAAGCTCACCCTCTCCCGCCTTGGGTCACAGGGTCTCAGTTAGCCACACTAAGTCTGCCTCAGTGGGAGGGGTAACTCAGGGACCTCCACAGAAACCACAGCCTGAACAAGGATAGGCTTGGAGAGGACCCAGTTGGGTGGGTTTCTTTGGCTGAGGGGACCACTTGTAGCGGTCCCCAGGTGACATTAGAGAAGCTCTGCTTTCCATATCTGTTCATTAGGGACAGGCTGTTTTGTTTGTAAAAAGCTCTCCTTGTGTAAAACACAAGCTTACAGCCAAACAGAATATGGTTACTTGGTCAGTTCCTGTAGAAATAAGGGTGACATAGGTGGTCCCAGTCAGAATCTGGGAAGATCTGGTCACACCACCAAATTCATCAGACCACTGTCATCATCCTTGGCCAGAAGCAAGGAAAAAAATGTTTAAACTCAAGAAGGAACATAATATAAATAATAAACAATCCTCCCTGCTCCTGAAGGTGCATTCACAAATCAACTTTCCATGGAAGAATTTTTTTTTGTTGACAACTGAAACTTCCGGGATGGCAGAACTCTAACATAAACGGTACTGTACTTTTAAAAACTGTCCTTGGGAACTATGCAAAATGTGAACAGTCATCAAGACCACCCTGTCCTCGTGCACAGATGCAGGCCTCTGTGACAGCCTTGCTATCGGAAGCTGCTGTGTGGGTGAAATGACAGGGTTACATGTTCTGTCCAGAAGCCCAGAGGGCAGTAAAGTCTCATGCATCCACTAACAGAAGGTGACGTTTTGCAACTTGTCAACAATGGAGAAAATCTAGCCCCTGATTTGCTGATGGTGCAAAGGTGAATTCAAGCAGCAAGCCCTGCAGGTACCTGGCTAACTCCTCTCTGGGCGGCGGGATGGTCCCAGGAGCCATTCGGATGCAAGAAGGGGCAGGAGAACAATGTTAGTGAACCGAGGGGAAGGACGGCCTGCCATGCGGTTTCGCTATTTCCAGGGCAAGCGACTGCCAGGGTTCTAGTGCGTCTGTCTTATCCTGTCTGTCCAGCACAGCGATTCAAAAACACAGCCCCATGGGAAGGTTTGGGTCAGTCTGAACGCTTCCAGTTTTAGGCACATGTCCACAAGAAGAGCAAGAAAAGGAAAAGAGGGTTTTTCCATTTCATGATCACCAAATACATTCTGCTAGTGTCAAATCTGCCCATCGAACAGTAGGCCATTTGCAAGACACTCAACATTCCAAGACTTTCCAGGGAGCCTTCGGAGGGTGGTAGGTTAGATGAGCAGAGGGAGAGACAGGGTTTAGCCAAACTGCATTTTCATCCAATAATTACAGTGCGTTTGTTTCTTTCTTCAAATGTTAGAAGTAGATGAAAGCTAAGTTTTCACTAACCAGCCAGACCGTAGCCTCAGTTGAGAAGTTTCAGCCTGAGGTTATTAAGGGGACGGTAGGTAGAGGGACACATTTGCCTATGTTTCAGAAGGATATTTTGCCATCTGAAGGTAGGGACTAGCCAGCCAAAGCTCTGCCTCGAGGCCTTGAAGAGCAGCCGAACAAAAGGTCGCAGAGAAAGCATAGAAGGTCAAACACGAACAGATTGCGCCAATGACCAAAAGCAAGCATGTTTCTGAACATTCACCATTACACTATGAAACCAGGAGCGATACACCATTTCTTGGAGCTATTGGCCCAATATTTGACTGTCTCATTTAATAGCTTTTCAAGACTAATCCTGAAAAACAGTGTACTCACATCTTAAGCAACTAAAGCACACATTTCAACTGAATTCATCCTGTTGTAGGGATAGCATTTTGCTAGTGGAATCATTTTGATTAAGTTTCAAAGCCAAGTTATTTTCTTGTATGTAAAAAACAACATGTTACTGATTTTTTAAATAATGATATACCTCATATTCATTGTCTTCTCATTCAAAAAAGTATATGATGTACATAGAAATATGTATTACATACATGTATATAGGATACCACGTATGGATATGTAAGGCAACTGGCCCATTAGAACAAGAGAGGTTTTGCTGTTGTTTTGGGTTCATGTTTTAAAAGGTATAAAATGGACTTTATTTTGTTTTGGTTAAATAAGACACCCAGAACCAGGAAAGAAATAGCTGAAATCTCAAAATATTCCTTCCCCTATGAGGTGGAAGTGATCAGATTATCAGAGATTTCCATTCCTGAGATACGCTACAGGACTTACCCAGGAGATAAATAAGCAAGTTCCAGTTGCAAATCTGAGTAGTAAAGAAGTGTTAGTACTAAAAAAGGATATATGTATAAGGTGAATAGGCCAACTCAGTTCAGTTGTGCTATAGGACCAAAAAATGCTGGTGTATTTATGAGACACACAAATCATCATTATGCAAATGAAACCATTCTATATCACACTTTGTTCATTCATTGCTCAGTACTTTTGGGGGGAAAAACTTGTTTCTTAATTAAGACACATGCGCATAGGTCTTATAAATGCAAAGATGTTCGTGGGTAAAGAACATTTACCGTTAAGTCATATAACTAAAGGTATGAGTTATGGCTCATCTATACTGTTAAAAGTCAAATTTTGCCATAAAGAAAATGTTTGTGTGATATGAACTCGGTTATTTATGGGCCATTTTGCTGGTCCCCTGAACTGATTTACGATGCCATAGGACAGACCATGGTCTGAGAGCCAGGGGTCCTCCAATCCGACCTCCAAGTTCTACTTACCATCCAGGAAGCCTGGGCAGCTCCAACCTCTCCAAGTACCAGGCTCTGCTTTTTAAAGATCCTGCTCTGCCTGTTCTTGGGGTTTTTAAGGGCTCTTGTTCCAGCAAAGTTGAACTTTGCAATAGAGCACACAGAACTACTTAGGGTTAACAACTTAATAAAACATGGATCCTTTTGTTCACTTTAGATTGATCTCAAAGAAAGTTCTCCTAAAGATAAAGCAACTATTCTTGCTTTGCTTTGCTTTCTTAGCAAAATAAGGATTATGTTTCATGTATGCAGATGTTTATCTCATTTTATCATTTGTGTTTCATGGTCATGCAATGCTGGTTAAACATCAAAGGGAGATTTTAAAAAAAGGTCATCAGATTTATACGACTTCAGTGATTTAAGACCAAGAATGGTTCCACACAGCCATTACTTCTAACATTTAAAAAGAAACCTCTGAATTGACATTAAGGCATCAGAAATACTGATGAAGCCTTGCCTGTTGCTTTCTGTGTTTAAACATGCTGTAATGTCTTCAAAAATACTTTAACCAAGATACATTTATCTGCATATTCAACTCATTTTAATGCTAAACACACTGAATTTAACAGAAGGCAGAGTGGCATCATAGGTTATGAGAGCACTGAAAGCAGTTTCCATCAACAGATTTCTTAAAATAATTTCTCAGCTGAGACTAGGATATCCACGGATGGACATTCATGTTAACATATGACTCATCACCTTGATTTTTTTTTTAAAAGGTGAAAAATATTTACAGTATTAAACAGCTTTGATTTTTAGATTTCACCATATTTTAAATGATCTATGTTTGGATGTTTCCATCCTAGATGAGAAGGAACATAACAAAACACAGTGGTGCCTCACCCATGAACGCTTTTGTTTGCAAACAGTTTGGTTCGCACACAGAAGCGCTTCACAAAATTTGTTTTTTGTTTGAAAACTCTGCATTGAGGGGCAAACACAGCCAGAGCCACCCTTCCCACACAAACGCAAACATGGTCATCCTTCCCGAAATCATAAAGTTGGTGAACCAAGGTACCACTGCACAACCATTCCTTTCCCATCTTCTGAGCTGGAAGTTATCCCGAATCCTACCTTACAAACCCACCGTCTTCTCCAAGGTGGCTAGTGTTGGATGAAAGGGTGTCACACGAGTCTGCTACTCAGAGCCGTTCAGTAGCGGACATTCATGTCACCCTCTGAGAGTGACGGCTATCTCCATCCTCTTTACTATGATGATGGTTTCACAGTACAAATGCCAGTGTCAAAATCTATCAGATAAAGAAGTGCCCCGTTCCCTAACATACAGCAGGAAGGCCGTGCCCACTGAGGCTGTGGGGTTACCTCGGCTAACCTATCTATCCTCTCCGAATGGCAGAATCGCTTTAAGGGCGTTGAAACGCAGCTGTCACATTTTGTAACAGGCTTCACCTCGAGCACCTTTTCCACTGGTCACCCCTTCCCCAGCTTTTCCGCCTTGAAACCTGCACAGCTGGAATTCACCCCGTTTCCCATTAACACAAATTGAGGATACATTTCAATATCAAAGCAATCTGAAATGCAAGTTTCTGGAAGAGAAACCCATACGTTTAAGATGTTATTAAATGTTTTTAGTCTTGTTATTGACTCTGTATGGGCAAGAAGACTCACAAAGACCGTACAAATCCTAAAACCAGGTCAGTGCATCGAGCAGCTCAGGACAGAGGCTCTGTGCAGGCAGGTGATAAATTACTAACCTCAGGGCCGAAGGGGCCATATTTGTGTCCAGAGAAATCAGGTTGTTCAGAATAGAAGGCATAGACTGATGGCCTGAGGGGAAATGAGAAGATTCAGAATCTGCCTCAAACCACACAGAAAAATATCCCTACACACACGCGTGCACCCACATACACACACATGCACACACACACATGCACACACAAACACAATCCATGGGAAACTTTTCCTCCTTTCTCCACACCCTCTAGACCACCAGCTGGCACCACTTTCAGAAACCAAAAGTCATAAAGGAAAATGTGAACCCACTCTCGGGCCTCTGATTACCAGTCCACATGGGCCTTCCCATCTGCAGCCTGCAGGGACCAACCCACCCCAGGGGCAAAGTCAGTCTTCACGCCCCTCCATCCTGCAGGCACTCCAGGTCCAACTGTCAATGCCAGAAACGCCCTCCTGAGCTTTAGTAACCCGCATGACTCAGTGACCGGATCCTTCTCAGGGAAATAATGTTCTCAGAGCCACAGACCTTTTAATATCGCCGACCCTTGGCTTCTGGGTCACCGTGCTGTTAGCGTAGCACCCACTCTAGCCTAAGCCGGAGAAACACGGAAGACAGTCCAGAGGCCCAGGAGCGCCTACCTCTCGTGGTCTGGCAGGGAGAGCCACTGCAGGATGGTGAGGATCCTCCGCTCGTGCGGGATGGAGCTGTCGGGGACAAACCAGCCACAAGTCTCGTTAGTCTGCACTGCCACGTACCCTGCACCCAGGCCCAACGCGCCCCACCTCCCACCACCCGCTTTACTTGGTGGCAGTCAAAGCCCCTCCAGAATTCGTGTCTAAACTTCTGTTCCCACTAGCAACACACCCCATCGCTCGGCCCTCTCCCCAGAGCACGAGGCTGGAAACTCCGATTCTCGGGTCACACAAAGAACCCGTCTTGCCATCTGCTCCCTGCAGGAAGGGTCCTGCAAACAGGGTCGCTGCTGCTGAGGTGGCTGAAGAGGGACAGCACCTAACACCCTCCATCTGCCCTCGGTGCAACTGCGACCTCTGCACCTTCAGTAAAGCTGGGGGGGACGATGGCAAAGCTCCACACAGCTGGCTTGCAAGGGTAAAGCGGACATGCTGTCCAGGAAGTGCTTGACAAAAATGCTCGGTGTGTTAACGATGAGAATCAGGCAGCACTTTGCTGCTCAACAGCCATATGACTTAGAAACGTGCGCCCAAAACTTGAAGTTCCTCCTCTATAAAATAACGGGTTAGGTAAGGAAGTCTTAAAACGTTCTTTCCAGCTCTATAAAAATCTATCAAGAAGAGGCACATGTAATTATAAGACTGACCAAGATTATACAACCTTCATCCACAATGGCTTCATATGTAAGCCTCACTCCTCTGTTGAAATATAATTACCCTGAGTCTGGCATGAGCTTCAAGAGCTCCCGGCTAACCCAAGAGTGCTGGACCGGGCTGGGTCACCTCAGGGTGCTTGGCAGCTGAGCGGTACCTTGACTTGTAGAGAAATCTGTTTACTTGCTCTTAACAAGGAGCACAAAATACTTTTCTGCTCATCCATTCACAGATAGGCATTAGACGCACGTTCGTGGCGAATTCAAGCTAAAACCCAGTTTGATCGTGGTAAGCAAGAACCGCACTGGGTGAGCTGATAAAAACTTCACTTTCAGGGAGCAGGAGCAGGAGAACTCCGAGAAAGCCAGGCCCCGGAGCCATCTGGACGGCTGGCGCTGCTAAGGGCAGCGGTATCATTCGAAACTAGAAAACCATGTTTATTGTTTACCAAAATCTGAGCCCTGATGTAAACATATCCCAGTGCTATTGAGTAAATGTGACCCTGTTTATTATATCCTATAATCGAATTAGAAATAGGCATAGCAAAGCCAAGTTAATCGCTTGAGGAATTTAATCCTTCAGCCTTAGAAATCCCTTGTATCTGAACAAAATAATTACAATTGCATAGTCTGAATTCTTTCCTAACTTAAAAAAAAACAACAACCCAGTGTCAGAACCTTTCCATTGTGCCCTGCTCCACCGCCTGCCCAAAAGCTGCTTTATTTTACGTGATTGGTGTTAAGCCACAAGCGTGGACTCCGCTGAACCCACTTCTGATGCTTGTGGAAAAATGCAGGCTGACAGAATTTGGTTGGAGTTCAGAATGTTCCCCCGTTAGCACCCTTGCTCGATGGGGTACTTGAACCATAATAGAAAAGAAAATTAAAAACACCAGCTCAGTGGCCCAAATGCATGGGTTTGAATCCTGGCTTCTCACAGCACTGGTGATGAGATCTGGCAAGTGAGCTGCTCTACCGGTGACTCCACAAAGCCCGTCCTAAGGGTTAAAAGCGATAATCGATGTGAAGTGCCTAAAACCCTGCCTGCACCTGACAAAGGCTCACAGAAGGACTGGGGTTTACTACTGTGTGTTGGATCTTTAGACCCACAGAGATGGTATTTCTTCATGGGCAAGGTGGTCTCTGAATTTCCTAAAATACCTTCATGAAATAACCTCATCCACCAAGGAGATGTGTCCCTTAGCCACTGGGGTTTCAAATGCCGTGCAGAGACAGCACAAATAAACTTGACCAAGGAAGCAAAGACCACGGAGAATAGCACACACGTCACTCTCTTTGCCATCTCTGATTGAGGCAGAATTTGTTATAAGACCAAATCAGGTCCTGAAAAGGGAAAAAATTGGAAATGAAGGACCAAATGAGGTACACGGTGGCCAAGGGGGGCATATTGCGTCAGGGTGTAGAGAGAGGCCCATTGCCTGGTCAAAGCTGAAAGAGAGAAGATGACCAAGAAAGCAGCACCACATACGGGTTCTTCTCCAGTGAGCACCTCAAACGTGCTAACTTAACCTAACCTCACACCACTCGGTGACGCAGGCCCTGGGATTCTCATTCTAAGATTCATTTGCTGGGAGAGTAAGTCACTCGCCAAAGGTCAGCAGGCTCGTAAACAGCAGACCTGGGATCAGGCTGCCTTCAGCTACTCGCACAGAGCGAGAATGACTGCATTGACCTAAAAATGTAACCGGGCATCAGCAGAGGGTGACTTTGGAATGAAACAAGGTCATTAAAAAATAAAGCAAGACTAGAATTCTAGGCTGCTCTACAGAGCCGTGTGAAAAGACGGCTTCCGACTCGAAGTCTGAATTCAGCTTTAAATAAGGATGTTTCAGAAAGTGCCGGTGAGGACCGACTTGACACACGGTCCCTTCAGCGACCGGGAGAATGCTCCTATTTTTTAAACTATAAGACATTTTTTTTAAAAAAAGGAAAAAACTCCGATGCAAGTCACTTCCAGGACACAGCAATAAAAGAATAGTCCGAGCAGCACAGCAGAACGACAGAGCTCTCCGGGGCACACAAAAGCCACCTTCTTACAAGTGGTTTCACATGGGTGGAGAAAATTGTCATTCAGAGCCAGAACACTGGCCCTTTTCAGGGCAGCTGTGTAGCGGTGTCAGGGCAGGGGTGGGGACACAGGATTAATTATGTTGCTGGCTTCGCTCCATCCTGCCCGGTGAATGCGTTGCAGAGAGAAAGGACTCGCTTCTCTAAGCATCTCTGACAGCCAAGGGTTTACAGAGAGGCAAGGCCCACGATTAAATGGGTAAATCGCGTGCCACCTATATTACACGGTGCCATTTCTAGGACCCACATGCATTTCTCAACTCAAGAAACTTCTTTTTAAGAAAAAGCGGGGTGGGGGGGTGTTAAAGAGACTCTCTGTCTCAGTTTCAGATCACTCTACCCAATTTCAGTTTAGCCCTTCAGAAAAAGCGGCTTTTATTCCTGAAATCTGGAGCCTATAGACACAGCAACTTTTTGGATGAATCTGAGCCGGTGACTGCTCTCGGCACATTGCTATTACAGAATAATCAGATTTTTGTTAGATCGTGAGAGGCAAATACAGAACAGCTTAGGTGGTTTGGGGGTGGGGGGAGGGGAAGAATGTCTCAGTGGAACAAAATCCCCATGACACAGATCCCGTCTCTCACTAAGGAGCCTTAAAAATAATCACCATGTTGATAATTTTATTAGGTACATTTCATCTCAATAAAAGTAGCTAAACCCCCACACACACCCCCTCCACAAGGGTGACCAGTAGCCCCATTTTCCTATTAGGGCAAATGGGGGGGGGCAAAATGGGGTGGAAATGGAGGGCTCCCCAGTCTCCCCTCTGGAACTTCCAGTCTCTAGACCATTCACCCAGCCACCTAAGACCACACTGGATTTTGAAGACTATGAACCAAAAGAAATATAGCGTGTTATAGCAAATGAGAAAAAGCAAACCAGAGTGATAAATACGAGGAATGTACATTCCCGAGCTGGCGAGTTATCAAAAAGCTATAAAGAAGGACAGCTTCCTCAAGTGTAGCTAGAAAAAAAAAGAAAAGCTTCCTTGCTTAAAGAAAGAGGGAAAAGGAGACAAGAAGAGAGGCCGGGGAGGAGGCAGGGCTGGGAACAGAGAGAGAGGACCGCAGTAGAACAAACACTGGAAAGAAAGTTTGAACCTGTGAATACACAAAAATTTGATATTTTTACATTTGACTGAAATGAAATCATTATTGCATTGATGGTTCATACATGTAATCATGCACAATCACAGCTTTATAAGCATGGATGAAGTAAAGGTTACTTACATGGACCAAAAGAATGTTCCAGCTCTCACCCCTTGCTTGGCGGCTGTGATCCATAGCTAATGAGGAAAATATAAGAAGCTTGTAATGCATTCTGCGTTTTGGTCAAAGAAGATGTTTGACTATATATTAGCTGTGCTATCTTATCCTCTGCTCGTACCCTGCTGTAGATTTTACACCATTTGCAAGTCCTTTCTCCACATCTGGAAGTCAGAAGCATTGCTTCCATGAACGTCATTCAATCCGCTCTCTGCAAAAGCTCTCAGAAGCTCCGCTGTGATCCTATGACATTTCTTTTTAAACCCTTGTTTCATCTCAGAAGTCTCCCTCTCTTCTGTACCTGTCTTTTCGAACATTTCACTCATGGGCAGAATCCTGCTCACCAAAGCAGCCAGGAGGGGACCAGATGTTTCCCCAACTATGCAATGCCCGAACAGGCCCCCAATCTGGCACCCAGACCCCTGAATGTGTGAGCCAAGCTGGTCTTGCTTGACGTTAAACTGCATGAAGAAGAGGGTGATGGTGATGAGCAAAGGCTACTTCTTAGCTGAGGCTTTTTCCCTGCGTCTTTTATCTAGCTTTGGGGGGGGGGGGTGCTGGGGATCGAACTCATGACATCACACTCACTGGGCAGGCGTGTATGCTGCCGAGCTCAGTCCCCAGCCCTCCCCTAGCCTTTTAGTGAATAGGGTTCCAGGGGAAAGTTCCCAGGATAAGTCTGGTGAGCTAAGCATTTCATTAAGCCTTTTAAAATAATCTTTATACTTCACACTGTGGAGGGACAAAAGACACAAGATTCAGACCTAGGCTCTACAACCAGCCAGCCCAGAGTTTAAAGGTTGATTCGGTCCCTTACCCACCACTCAGTCCTGTACCAAATTACGTAACCTCTCTGCCTCAGGTCCATTGCGATGCAGGTAATATTTTCTAGCACATGAAATTTCTCTACAGTTTAATGAAGTTCATACGTTCAAAGTCCTTAAACCAGTGCCTTAGTGTTTGGCAAACACTCTGCCCATCTCAGTCTTTACTGTTATGCAATAATGGAAATAAATGAAATCCAGTTATTCCAGGAACATTGAAAACAGCTCAGGATGGCCAGGGTCCCGCAGAACAGAAGTCTGTAACAGGAAGTCTCTCACTTAAAGGAAAAGAGGGGAGAGGGTCAAATTGTTCATTAGGGGACCGAGGAAAAACTGGCCTAGGAACTTCAGCCAGTTCCTGTTTCAGCTTCACTGGATCCAGACTTTGCAAGCCCCTGGTGACTCCAGTGAAAACCCTTATTTGTGGTGACAATGCACAGCTGGGAGGTGTAGGGTGTCCAGGAGCAGAGTCTTTGTTTCAAAAGCTATCCAACATTAGGCTTTAGAAGGTTTTTAAAAGAATCCCAGGCCCCCCGGGATATCTAGAAATGTTCATCCCCCAAATCACAGCAACTTCAGCTGGCAAGTGAGGCGTGGATAGGAGAGCACAGTGCCCCGGGGCTCTGAGCAGCTGGTCAGCCTCATCCACAAGGCAGGGCAGGGGTCCTAGTCCCAGCCCCGTGGCTCCTGCTTGGCCAGCTCCTCTGAGACGATGTAGAGATGGGAACTGCAGATTCTCCGCATGACCTCCCTCATGGCGGTCCAGGACACCTTTCCACTCTATGGAAGAAGGCTGGCAGGACCCAAGAGGGCTCGGAACGTGTGGGAACCCATATGGAGATCCCTAAAACTAGACATTGCATTCGACTCAGCCATTCCCCTTCGAGGACCCTTCCCAGAAAAGTTAGAGACATCATACAACACAATGCACAATACTAAATCTTGGAAGCAGCCTCACACACAGTGGAGACCACTCTGCCATAAAGAAGAACACATCTGAGTCATTTGTAGGAAAACGGATGAAATTCGAGACCATACTGTTAGGTAAAATACATCAGACATGCGAGCTTCAATATTGCAGGTTTCTTTTAAACGAGAAACCCAAACTATGAAACAAAAAAGCAAAAGCAAAGATAGATAACAGGAGATAGGGAGATAGATCCTTTGCAAAAGGAAGGGACCATGAGGTGCCAGAGGACGGGACAGGGTGGTAGAAAGAACGAAGATGCATTATGTGCATGGACCAGCTCCCGCGAGGAGGGTGATCGTTGTGTACTGCACATGAGAACGAGTAAAACTAATTTTTAAAAAATGTGTCCCTGACATTTGCACATCTCATTCAGCAAGATGAGCTGAGTGCTCAGAGCCCAGCCAATCGCAAGGGAAACTGGGGTCTTATATTATGGTGTCAAGTTTTGCACTTACTTTAATCCCCTGGTGCGAGCTTAGTAGATTCACACCCAAACAACTTCCCCAGAAATTTGGTGCCTTGTGATTTCCAAGGAAATTGTCCCAGCAAATGGTTGAGATGTATGAAACAGAAGCTCAGTCCGGGGTTTTCCAAAGGGAAAAATTTTCAGTACAAATGTGTACTGACCCTACGCTTTTCAAAATTATGTTGTTGGACACATGCTGATGTTGGTGTGGTCTCCAGGAATAACTTTCAGCCCAGGTTCCCTTGGGACAGAAAGGCCACCAGAAGGGGACTTGGCAGCATCCAAAGGATGAACAGATGACAAAGTGCGTGCATCAAAGTGACCCTGATGGTCCTCATCGGGCAGGACCACCATGCTCAGGAAGTAGAGGGAAGGTAGAACCTGGAGTGGGCTGAGAAGGCGGCTTACTGACCAGGCCTGGATGCCAGGGGGCCCATCTCCACCTGCTGCACCCCCGTGATGCTCCTCCGGAGAGCTGAGCTCTCAGGCCCACGGACTGTGCACGGCGGAGCCGGACACATGGTCCCCTGCACTCACAGCATTCTGGTGGCAAAACTCAGATTCGTTGTTTCCACTTTTCTGCACCTCACAAAAATTTTGCTGTGCTGCTAACATAATTATAATCAGAAGAAACTAAAATGTGAATAATGAAGACAACATACAGATCAAAAGTATCTTTCTACAGAAAAAAAGAAAAATTCTCCCTACATCTTTATAAATATCATGTCGCCTATATTTCCTACAAGAGAAGTGGGAGCACAGTCAAAAAAGAACAAAAGGTGAACAAATAACAGAGACTACTTGAAATTAAGCAGACATTTAAAATCTCAATTTCTGTGCAACAAAGTACTACTCTGCCGTAAAGAAGGATAAGTCCGAGTCACTTGCAGGAAAATGCATGAGACCATCGTTTTTTAGGTGCAATAAATCAGATGAAGGAGCTTCAGTACCGCACCTTTTCTCCTCTATGGGAAACTCAAAGCATAAATAAATTTAAAAGGAAAATAAAAGACAGACAGTAAGAAACAGGAGGATAGACCTCTCACAAATCAGGAGAGGACCCAGGGTGAGGGAGGCGCAGGCGAGCAGCTAAGTGGAATTTAGGTAAAAAGAATGAAAAGTGACGTCCAGGCACCGACTCCCGCGCCAGGAGCCCGTCCTTGTGTACTGCAGACACAGACTAACGAGAAAGACTCTTTTCTAAACCTTGAACTCAACCATCCCAGCACCGATGAAGTTCATCAGTCGAGGGTTAGTAACCAGTGCAGGACTGGAACATGGGAAGTTCTCGGTGGGCATCACAGGTGGTTACAAAAGTCCCTGGGCTTCCGGGCTGGGAGTGAGACGGAGCCACTCTCAAGGGAGGAGCGTGAAAGAGCAAGAGTGATAACAGCCCTGGGACTGTAGAGGAGGGAGACACAGAGACATCGAGACCAGAAAGAGAGAGACAGAGACAGAGACACAGAGAGAGAGAGACAGAGAGACCAGAGAAGTGGGAGTTTCGGCCTCTAGACTTGAATGTAAATATAAATTTCCTCAGAGGTTGTTTACAAACACACAGCTTTTAAAAAGAAAAGAGCAAAAGAAAAAGAAAGAAGGAGAGGAGAGAAAGAAAGAAAGTCTAAGGAGACCCTGGATTCCCATTTCCTGCCTCGGTTCCCTCCCTGCCCCGTTCTGTCACCAGGCACAGGCTCTGAGGTGTCCCCACCTGCTCCAGCCCAGCGGGGGCGCAAAGAGGGCTGGTGCCGCCCTCCCTGCTCTGTTATGGGGACCCGGAGACCCCACCCTCCCTGCTCTGTTATGGGGACCCGGAGACCCCACCCTCCCTGCTCTGTTATGGGGACCCGGAGACCCCACCCTCCCTGCTCTGTTATGGGGACCCAGAGACCCCACCCTCCCTGCTCTGTTATGGGGACCCGAAGACCCCACCCCGGGTGCATCACCACTTCCTCCAGTCAGGTGGAGGCGGTGGCTGGGGGAGAAAGAATTTCTGAAAAAGCAAATAAGCAAAAGCATATTTTTAAAAAATACAGACTGGGGGTGAGCACAGAGGCAGCGCCGAGTTCCATCCCCAGCGTTTGCATGCACACATGCTATATCACACACTATGACACACTCAGGCACACTCTCACACATATCACATTATCACACACATTATGACACTCACGCTATGACAAACACGATCACACTATCACACTCACTATCACACAATCACATATCACACACTATCACACTCACAATCACCACAATGTCTTCGGTGTCACCTCCAGGGAATCCCCCCCCCGTCTTCTAGGGCTCAGAGCAGGGACAGAGGGGACTGTTCCTGAGACCGGAAGGTGAGGGCTGGGCTGGAGCAGAGTGGACTGCGGCCCCAGAGGCCAGGGCCAGGAGGGACAGGTGGTGACGCTGGGGACACGAGGCCACGCCGATTCCCACTCGAAGAAAACGGAGTCTTAGTCCCAAGATCTATCAATCCCAAAGGACCTGCAGACAAGGGCGCCTCCAAAGCAAGGGCAGAGCGGGGCAGAGCCCAGCACGCCCCAGGGAGCACCTCGAGGTGCCAGGCTACAGTTTGAGCTTCACACTGGAGAGATGACAAACGGTCCCTCTCCCATGGGACCTGCGGTCCAAGGCGTGGAAATAAGGGACCCCCAAGGAGGGGGCCAAGTGCACGACGGGAAACATCAGAAAGCCCTAAAGGAGGGCGCTCGCTGAGCCAGGCTGGGGGCGACAGGAGGACCTCCCAGAGGCGGAGCCTCCAGGGGATGAGGAAGGAAGGAGCCCGGGGGAAAGAGCCCCGACCTCCGGCATCCAAGACTCACCCAGGGGAGACAGGAGGGGCAGGGGTGCAGCTCAGCAGTGACGGAGCAGGTGTGCAGCTGGCACAGGCCTGGGCTCAATGCCAGCGACAGAACAAGAAGATACCGTGCAAAAAGAAATCATCACAGCTCTGGGGCAGAATACGGAGAAGGAAGAACAGGAGGAAGAAAAGCGCGAAAGCGCGGCATGGCTGCCTAGCAAGTCAGCTTCCACCCCGCCAGGATGACAGACAAGACAGCCCATTTCCACAGCACAGCAAATCCGGAGACAGGGTCCCGCCTGCTCTCTGCCACCAACTCGGGTGCGTGCAAAGCAATTCCAGGCCGAGGGTCATCTGCTGCTCTTACCATGATGGGGCTCAGGTCCCCCATTCTCCACCCAACTGCACAGGGCGCCCCGCCCCAGACAGCATGAGCGGGGAGCGCGAGGGAAGAGCCAGCAGGCCCACGTCCCACACCGGGGAGGACAGCCTGGGGACCTGCCCGAGACAGCGCCCGGGAAACGCAGGGTCTCACGGCAAGCGCCGGCTTCCGAAAGCTGGGAAAGAAAAAGCTAAAGCTTAAACTTGACTTTTGCCTTTTTAAAAAAATGAAATTGAATGATAGAAATTATTTTTGGAAGCCTAATAGTGAGCGCAACTTTTGAGCTGGACGCTGTACCGAGGCCTCTCCGCTGAGGCTTACTCGAAGCCAAGAAGGGCTCCCACTCCCTCACGGGCCCCTGTGTTAGCCAGGCAGCTCGCACGGTTCCCGCCTCTGTAAAAGCCAGTTTAACTAGCAGACCAAGTGAGTTTAACTAGCAGACCAAGATTTTTACAAATATTTTCTCTTCTCCAGTTATTTTTCTCACTGGTGCCTTTGTGAAATGTGCAGGTCCTAGGAAAGGCAATACGAACACAGCGCCCAGGAACATTCTTTGTCCTTTCTTGAAGAACTTAGAGCTCTTACACACTTACACTTAGACTACACTTCCCAAGAATAGCTGCACAAATGCTCTTCCAATAAAATGCACTGTTTTGATTTTTTTTTTTAAATAATCGGCTACCACGGTCCTTAGAATTTTATTGTGCCAGTAGTACAATCACTGTGGAAATCAGCTTGGAGAGTCCTCAAAAACTAACATGAGAAACTCCATTTGATACAGCTATCTCTCTTCTAAACCGATTCTTGAAAGATTAAAGACACCGTATTACACCATATCATGTTTATAGCAGGATAATGCACACTGCTAAACCTGGATCGGCCTGTATAACCATCGGCGACAAGTGGATAAAGAAGATGTGGTGTCACCACAGCGGAGTACTGCTCTACCATAGAGAAGGAACCGTGTGAGTCACTCAATGCACCTGAAAACCATTGTGTGACTTGAAATAACTCACACACACAAGCTTAAGTATCGCTCAGTTTCTCTTACATGAGAAACCAAAAGTGTAAAGAGCAAAATGAAAGGTAATCGTGGAAAACAAAGAGATCTATCTTTCAGACAAGGGGTGGGGACCAAGAGATGGAAGAGCAGGCAGGGAAGGGATAAAAAGAGCATTAGGCTGCGTTCTGTCTGGGGACCCCCTCCCCACAATGATGGCAGCCAATGGGAACAGCAAACGCTGGCCCAAGCCACGCCCCCCGGAAACCCTAAAGGCCGCAGCAGGTGACCAGTCAAATAAAATGGCCACGTTTCTGTCCTTTGGGTTCCTAGGAACATTGGCTTGTGTGATAAGAGCCAGGTGTCCCTGGGGTCGCAGACTAGGTCCCTGCAGGCTTCTTGCTAAACAGTATACTGCAGACTACATGAACAGCTGTCACAAAAGGGAAGAAAACAATTTCCACAGACACACAAGAGCCCTCGGGTGCCGACTTCCAAAGAGCGAAAAGCCCACACTCGCCCTGGCAGAGTGAGGTATTTGGTAAGTGACACACTTGGGTCACAAATGACCCTTTGGCTCTAAGGCAGTGTCTTAGAAAATGACTCCTCGATGCGCTCTGCTTCCCCTGAGCATTCAGGGCCACCCAGGGTGGGTGGACCCACGGGGCGAGCACAGAGCCGCACAGCCCCGGGCCCAGGCAGCCTGCAAAAGCCCCTGGCCTCCTCCTGCCGGGTGCTCCAGGAGCCACCCATGGGCAGGGCTGGCAGCTGGCGATGGGGCCATCTCCGCCTTCTCCACCCAGCCCTGGCGGCCTGGGCCTGGCCCTGCAGCACTCCAGGCCTCCAGCCACCCCGGCTGACAGCCACAGCTGCTGCTCGGCTCCCTGTGACCCAAGCAAGGAGCTGCACCACGCACGATCACAGGGGTGCCGGCAGCCACAGCCCTTCCCACGACCCGCTCAGACATTTGAGCAAAGGCATCTAGGGCAATTTCTCTCTTACTATTGACCGCTGCTCTCGGAATCACTGAGTATCTTAACCTCTGTGACTGAAAAAACGGATGACGTAAGGCAGGAATGGTGGTGCGTGCCTGTTATCCAGCACTCCCTCAGGAGGCTGAGGCAGGACAGCCCCAAGTTCAAGGTCAGCCTGAACGACACAGGAAGGCCCTGTCTCAAAAAAACAAACACATACAAAAAGGATGAAGTAAAAGAATTAAAGAACTCACAGATCTACCGTGGGTTTCAGCGAGTTTCTTTTTCCTAGCATGTGTCTCTGTTTCTACTGACTAAGGCCACACCATCCATTTTTCTTATTGCTCGTATTCCAAGCCTGATAAATCGATTGTATCTGTCTGTCCTTCCTCAAAGCGCCTCTGAGGTGCACACTGTGACAGTGGCTGGACCCCTGCACACTGTGACAGTAGCACAGCGTCGTGAATACGTTAACTGTCGTTCACCCTCACTGAGCTACACACACGTACATACAGATGGGCTCCCGGACAGGTGTGTGTGATTACACGCGCCACCGCCCCCCGCATGGCTGCCGAGTAGTAGGCACGCATGACGGAGAGACCGAACTGCACACGCGTGGGACACACATTCCCCATATGCAGTGTCAGCAGACAGAAGCGTCACAAAGCGGGAGGACGTTCTAGGGGCCCTTCCCTCCGGGAACAGGCTTGGGGCAAGACGGACGGACGCTCACCGGCTGACCTCCCCACCAGCGGTGGTTGAATTTCTCCCGCCCTCGGAGGTGGAAAGTGGCGTCGAACACAGGGTCGTACATGGAATTGCCCACAATCCCGTGCGATTCTGGATACAGCCCCTGGGGGAGAACAGAGTTAGTGTCAAAACGACAGTGCAGTGAATGACCCATGTACGTCTGTCCTATGATAAGTTTTCTCCTCACAGAAGCTTTTATAAGATGGTTTTTCATTTCCAAAATCATATAAGATGTGTGCAGCCTTTGAGTTATAAACCATTTGAAAAACTTGACATTGTTCGTAAGAGAAATGAAATATTTGGTTTTCTTAACTATCGGAACAGTAAAAACTACACTTTTATTATTGCAGGGTGAAATGTACACATACATCTCCAAAGAACTTTGATTTCTAAACACTATTTCCCCTCTTTCCAAGTTCTAGTTCTTACACACACATACACACAGAGAGAGAAAGAGAGACAAATAACAGAAATAGTGACCCTAAAGTAAAAGGTAATTTGTGTTTAAAAAAAAAAAAAGAAAATCAGCTAGATTCAGGGTATCTGAAAATAGCACAGCAACTTTAAAATCAACTTTTCTAGTTTTGCAAATTTAGCAAATAAACCACAGGGCGCCTGGTGCCGGTGAGAAGCTCTGTTGCAAGGGAGCCCGGGCAGAGGCAGGGCTCAGCTGACGGGCTCAGAAGCCGGCACACACAGGCTGACGGCTGCTGTGGCAAACAAATTTTCTGGAACACCAAGAAATGTGTTTTAAAATTCTCACTTTAAGCTGGGCATGGTGTGCATACCTGTCATCCCAGTACTCCAGGAGGCTGAGGCAAGAAGATCGCCATCTGTTCAAGGCCAGCCTGAGCTACAGGGTGAGCTCAAGGCCAGGCTGGGCTATGCAGCAGGACCCCATCTTGACGCTCCCCTTTAAGCCACCCCAGGATGCCATCAGCCCTTTGAACCCACAGAATTCAGGAAAATACTCACAGTGGCCAAAGTGTACAAGTTGGGGAAGGTTTTGGTCGGGTACACGGGCCTCATGTAGGGAGAATGCGTGCCACAGGACCCTGGAACACAGTGGCAGCTGTTAGAACCGAGGGTCCCATGACGCTCACTCCTTGGCTAAATCCATTCTGTGAACGCTGAGGAAACCCACCGCTGCCACCTTTTGCATTTCCGATAGCAAAACGCACTTGCGCACGGGTCGGGGGCCAGGGCCTGGCCACAGGCGGAGGGACTTACTCAGCTTCTCGATGTTGGGCATGACCTTGGTGCTCTTCTTCATGTAGGACGCCCGGAAGCCGTCCACCGAGAAGATGATGAGAGGCGGGCGGACAAACCTGCAAGGTGACATGTCCGTCACCACTCAACACAGCCATCCGCACTGACCGAGAGCAGTGACCTGGGACTCTTCCAGGACGGGTGTGTGGGCAGCCAGGTTCCCCACCACCTCATATCCGAGGTGACGTCGATCCAGACTGAACGACCGAGGGAAAAGGCGGGACTCTAGAATTCCCTTAACGGACGCCCTCCGCCGCTGCTGCCCGCTTTACAAGCAAAAACAATACGTGTTTCCTTGTGGAAAGCTGTATTTGCTTAAAATACAAACTCTTACATTCGCCACCTGGAAAACTCCTCTTCAGTCTTTAAAACCCAGCTCAAAGTTTCCTCTTCTACAATGCTAGCTGCTCAGGCTTTTAACCTCCTTTAAGATATTTCTTCATGCACCTCTTTCAGCCTCCACGGGCATGGCTGCATGCTACGCCGTAACAACCTGCTGACCCTAAGCCCGTGTGCGTCTCGTCTCGTCTTCCTATCTCAGGGACCCCTGGTGAGTGCTCAGTAACGCACACTCAGTAATGCAAACACCTGAAGGAAGGTGCCAGATGTAACATTATTAGCCCTCCCGCCTCTACATCTAAGCACTTATTTCAAAGTTCCTTCCACTGTGATTATAAAATGCTTTCAAAAATAATTTAAATTATGAAGATCTCTGAAAAGTATATCAAGGACCCAGGGATTTAACTTAGTGGTATAAGTACCTGCCTAGTAAGTGCTAGGTCGTGAGTTTGATCCCCGGTACCAAGTAAATAAATAAACGTATATCAATAAAGAACTAGATTATTCATTTACCCAGGCCAAAAGCCAACGAAATGACCTTTTATTGCCACATAAGAGTACAGCTGACCAATCAAACTCAAGCATCCTAAAACACATGCAGAATTATTTCTGTTTGGAGCTAATTGAGCAAGCGTGAGTTTGCATTTATTTAGAGCCATACAGCAAATCTGACACCTTTTACATGAGTCACAGGCTCAGCCTGCTGAAGCGTGTGCCATGAGTTGACAGTTACTGTGACCCAGAGTTTAACAGATTGCTTTTCCTCAAAAATCACACCTGACAGGAGTCAGGGACTGTGCCACCCTCTTCTACCTGCCCTAAGAAGTCCAAAGGTCTCGAGAAGCTGGAAAACATGGGGGTTCTGGGCCTCAGACCGCGTCACCTACCACAAACCTGGGCTTGGAAGACCCCATACATTATGGAAGCGCATTTGCTGAAGAGGCGTTTCCTGCAAGCCTTGGAGAGGTCCCCAAAGTGTCAGCAGTTTCCTGGAGGCCGACACCCGAGCTGAGGGACGTCACCCCAGCCCAATGGTCCCCTGCTTCAGGGTGTCCTGGGGTGTCCCCGGAGGACAGTGTTTACTTCCCGTCTCCCTCTTCCTTTCCCCTCCCCCACTCCCGCAAAGCACCAGAAAGCAGAACTCCAGGGAGAAACACTGAGACAGACAGAAAGTCCCTGCCGAAACGTCCCCCCCCCCCGCGGCATGCAGACACACTCTGCAAAGCTACAGCACCTGGAAGGCAGTGATCGCTCCTCGCAAGTCCAAAGGGGAAAAGGACCGGCATTTGGAGACAGCGTTGGGGAACCGACCACCCCTGAGTCCTCTCAAGTGTGTGTGTGGAAGGGGTTTTGGCTCCACGGCATTTATCTCCACGCGCCACCCGTGCTCTGTGGTGCTCATCCACTGATCACCAGACTCCCCGGAGTCCCTGGGTCCACTCACCCGGCCGGACACTCGGGGGCCTTGATCTCCTCGCAGTCATCGTCCACCCAGTGTGATTCTCCTACAAGGGAAAGTGACTGCGGTTACTGTGCGGTGCAAGGAGGATCTGAACTGCAGTCCAGTGACTGGTTCGTTTGGCTTTGAAAGTCACTCGTACCTGGGGGGGCTACGGTTTCATAACCTCCAGGGGTGTTTATTCCAGCCTTCGCAGTCTGGACGGTTAGTAGATTTAAAAAGCCAGTGGCGTCAGGGAACCAAATGTCACGTTTGTGTCCCTCCAGAAACAAACCGTTCGGTCACTAGATGGGATGGCAAAGCCATGGACCACACAGCACGGCGGCCCTGAGGAGAAGGCGGGGAGCTCAGGGCCTCAGGGGCCATCGGGCCCTGGTGACAGTGGGGAGATTATTTATCCATGTGTACAGCCTTGAATTTAGAAACGAAGACTAACGCCACCTTTCATTCTAATCCTGTACCGAGATCTGGGAACATAAATCTTTCCCTTCCCTGAGACAGTCCTATCAAGAGCAGAGAACAAAAAAAGTGTCCAGGTTGAAAATACATACACATTTTTAAAAATATGCATATTTCACTGTGGGCCTCCAATGTGGCACTTTTGGGTGTAGGAAGCTTTAAGAAGTGAACTCTAGCCAGACACGGTGGAGCATGCCTATAACTCCAGCACTCAAGAGGCTGAGGCAGGAGGATTGCTGTAAATTCAAGGCCAGCCTGGGCTACACAGTAAGATCCTGTCTCAAAAATAAAATAAAGTTAAAATTTTAAAAAAGAGGCTGACTCTAGGGGAAGGGAATTAGTCAACTTCCAGAGAGACTGATGCAGGCACCCCAGGACTGGATCAGCTCCCACGAGAATGGATGGCAAAAGGCGAGCCAAGCAGTCCATCTCCTGCATAAGCTCCCCCTGCCAAGATGTGAGCAGGCATGGGGTGAAAGCCCTCAGCAGAGCACTGACCAGTGGGGCTGCCCAATCTCATACCATCAGTCTCCAAATCTATGATCTACAAAACACCCAGCCTCCGATAATGTGCTATCGCAACACAAAACATGCCAAGACGGCTTTCTTTGGAGAAACAGGCAATGATCGCCAAGCACTGACCTTAAATTATTCTAGGACAAGCAACAGTGACATGCATTGAGCGTGTTAAATATGGGGCCCCCACTTCGGAGAAACTTCCCCAAGTGAAGACTGCTAGGATAGGCAGCACTGTACCCCCTAAAGGGGAAGTTTGCCAAGTGGGTAGCAGCCCAGGGGACCCCACACGGGCCTCACCAAAGTACTGCAAGTCACATAGTAAGCCAGCAAAAGCTGCTTTAATGTTGAATCATTCAAGGACCCATGACACCTAGGACTTTTCTTCTGCATCATCACATGTGTTTTATTCTCTTAGCCTCTGCGGCTCAGTGGTACAACTAGCAAAATTGGCAAAGAAAAGGAAATAAATTCTTAATCAATTTTACACTTTAAGATCAAAGTGTAAGTGTTAGGGTAGGGGACATTCACAGCCCAGTAACCGTTCAGGTACTGAATTGTCCAAAAGTGTGAGCACCTTTTGGTGTAGCCCGGTAACTGACGTATTTCAGAACTGACTCGCTTTCCTCCTGAAATCTTTTGAACAGAAGCAGTGATGGGTTCCATACCCGAGAGAGACAAAGGGTTTCATTCAGAAACTAAAAATGACTTGAGAGCTATAGATAAAGATTCTCGAGTTCTCCCAAATTAACGTCTCTCAGGGGTTGGCACGGGGCCTGTCACTCTTTGAAGACAGGAAGTACATCTTTCATCCTTCGCTGCCCGTTGATCATTGTTAATTATTTAAATAAAGCGCAGTAGTGCGGCATCAGCCCTACGAAGACGACGCAGGGGCACATACAGCCTGGGTATCACGGGAGCTGCCGGGGCCTCGGGATCTAAACCCGAAACCGGCCCCTGCAGCCCGCGCCTCGGGAAACTTGCGCCAAATTCATGCCTTTTGTGCCAAAGGAATAACTCTGAGATTTATTGTAGAGCAGGCCAGGGTGAACCCGGCCCTGAGACCTCGCCCCTGCTTGATGCTCCGGCTCCCAGCCCTGCCCCTCCGCAGGGCTCTGGTATAAAGCACCCCCTCATAAAGTCTATCACAGACTCCTGCCTCAGCTCCGCATCTAGGAAACCTGACTTGGGACCAAGAAAAGGTGCAGAAGTCTCTTCCTTATCGCGATCCCACAGGTGGAGAACACTGCGCTTTAGTTCTGTGATTTCCCACCCACAGAAATGAAAGAGCACGAGAAAACCCGGAGCGCAACTCCTGTCCTCCACCCCACGCACAGGCCAGGTGTCAGATCTGTCACTCAGAGGCCCCTGGACACCGCAGTCCTCAGCCCCGGGACCCCGGCCGGCCGCACCTTTGCAAACCACGTGGTAGTTGGTGCAGCAGTCGCCCCGCGCCAGGCAGTCCTCCGAGCAGTGGCAGGCGTGCTCCTCGTTCCGAGTCTCTCCACACCGGTCCTTGGTGCACTCCCAGCCGCGAGCTGAAACGCCACAACAGAACAGGTTCCCCGCCGTCCCACCCACGGCAAGGGAAGGGGCCACGCTGGCCCCTGGCCTCCGGCTCCCCGCAGGGGGAGCTAAGATCACCGCACCTCCCGTGATCTGGGTGTGGAGGCTGAGTCAGCCTGGAAAAATCACACACAGGATGTGTTTCTGATGATTCTCAGATCAGAAGACAAACTCAAAAGCTCCGCGGAGCTGTTCTGGAAAAGTGGAAAAAGCAGGAAGAGTATCTCGGCCACCCCCGGGTCGTGCAGCACGCTCTGCAATGTGCAGCAGGGAGCCTCCCTGTCACTCAGGGCAGTCCCTAGGGGTCTGCTGGGGGGTTTGGGAAGTAGCTTTGCTCATCCTCGATCAGCTGGATTTAAACACAAGGAACAAATTATGCTGCTACAAACACTGGTGCACCTACAT
>PVLA01014554.1:7850-29957 GCA_004027455.1 Hydrochoerus hydrochaeris | reverse complement strand
AGATCTTTCCTTTTATGATCACACACTGCCAACTTGTCTTCAAGTTGTGATAGTCTAGCCTTAGTTTCTTTTAAGGAGTTTTGCCAACTTTCAATGGGGTTTTCAATTTCCCGGTAGTCTCTTTGAATCTGCTTCATATATTCTATATTTTCTTTATATTCTTTATCGAATGTTTGTCTTCTTTTTTTGTGTTCCTCCCTTCTTCCATCTGTATCATCCTGAGAGATGCTTCCTGAGAGCATTTCTTTTATTACTCTACTCATATCCTGCTTTACCTGATTTAATATTTCAGTGTTGAGCTCATCTACAAGGTCCCAAAGATATCTCTTAATGTCCATTGAAGCCATGTCTGATGTTGTGTGTTTGCCGCCCTAAGTTTCCCTTGTTTTTCCTTCTCCTGGTTCAGTGTTCTCAGGGTTCTGGGCTGAGGGCCTCCTCCTGCCTCTCCTGTCATGGCCTTGGGTTCCTCCACACAGGTTACAGTGTAGGTCCCAGCCCCCTTCCCTGTTGGCCACGGTTCCTCTGAAGCACGCTGGCGAGGGACCTCTGCCCTCTCCTGCCTGCTCTTGTCACTGAGGTGTAAGCAGGCTCCTTATGCCTGCCCCTCCCCACTGGGCCAACCAAACTTCAGGGGCCTTTCACCCAGTCAGTGCATACTAGGCGCAGGGAATCGATTTGGGAGGGCTCACTGGGTCCCGGCCAGGGGCATGGCCCAGTCCAAGCAAAACCCACGAATTTGCTCTGGGGAGGGAGCAACCAACTGAAGTCACTGTCACTCCCAGTTCAGGCTCCTCCTTCCTGATTCCAACATGTCGCCCATTTGGTCGCTCCCTTCCCATGTGGAGGGGTCTCATTCCTAGCACTGATCATGGATTAATAAAAGTCCCTTTGCTGGCTCTGCTCTCTGTTGGGCTCACCAACCCCTGACTTCAGTGCTGAAGTTCTTCCTGTGAGTGGTGGTGGGAACGAGTTTGGGCGGCTGTTGGCCGGTACAGATTCAAGCTGGTGCACACTTGCCGTGTCACCATGAAAATGCTGTGTCCCATAATTTTCAGCTGTTTCATTTGTAGTCCTGAAGTATTTGACGAGCTTGTTTATGTTTTAATTTTTTCCTGTGTCAAGAGGATCCATCTCCCTCTGTCTAGGTCTCTCCAGGGTGTTTTATTCTGGTGTATGAGTTGTTTCTCCTGGGAGGCTTTGTGTTTTCTTGCTCACTGATGGGCCATCTTGTCTTCTCCTGTCTCAATTCTTTTTATTGTCTTTTCCCTCCAAATCCACCACCCTCACTCTGCATCTAGGTGCTGTTCCCCATTTTCATCATCATCATCATTCTTTGGTTCATGTTTATGACATATAAAAATTACATTTATTGTGAGTAGTTGGAACATGTACATGGCATGTCATAAATGTTTTACACTCCCTTCCCTTTCTCTGACCCTTTGTCTCTTGGTCCAGTTCCCATATTCCAAAGATATATCTCCCTTTTTCTTTCTATATGTCTATCAACAGATGAATGAATAAAAAATTTTCTATCTATACACAATGGAATACTTTTCTATTAAAAAAGGATAAATTCAAGACATTTGTAGGAAATGCATACACTTTGAAAACATAATGTTAAGTGAAATAAATCAACAACCTTAAGTACCTTTAAAATGTAGAAATTTTCTGAACATATGTGTAACACCTTTCTGTCATGAATGGGATAAACTGAAGTTGTGATAATGTCAGTTGCTTTCCAATTTATATCCATAAAGAAGTTATTTCACATTCCCAATGAGTCAAGTGTAAACATCATTAAAATATTAAATCCTTTTAGAAATAAATACAGTGTAACCTAAATTACCTTTTTTTTATTTTACAGAGAATAAAACAAAAGAGGACAGAATAAAGCAGATCATAACAGAACAATGCAAGCAACACAGCACTTCACAACAAGACAATTGGATATCAACAGTAGCTACCATAATGTCTCTTTCTTTGAAATAGTTGAACATAGCTTCATACACAATAATATCGAACATAACAGAATAAAACCATTCAAGAAAATGAAACTATTACAAAGCATTCTGAACCAAATCCTAAATTACCTTTGTAAAAATTAAATATAAGTCAGAGTCTACTGACATATCAGAATTAGAGATATGTAAATTTTTCCTAATATGATAATTTTGTATTTAATTAAGTAAAAAAATATTAAATCATAAACATTGAAGGTATACAATGCAATTTGTTCCTGTGTTTACATTGTGAAATGATTACAGATATATGGAGAAAATACTAAAAACAGATTAGCAAATTCTAGTGCTGTGGCTCACTACATCAATCACTGTCATCACTATGACGAACTGCAGCATTATTTTGTACTGTGCAAGGGAAACATTGTGTTTTCTTTCATTCTTTTTTTCTTGATACATGTTCTCCAGATTGATTTCATTTCAATCCACTTTTAGTTTAGTTCAATTATTTTTAATTCATCTTTCTTTGTTTAGTCTTTGTATGGTAATAGTATTTAACACAGGTCCTTGCAAATGTTGGACAGATGCTCTGTATGTAGGTCATACTCATAGTCCTCAACTCACTTTTGAGGTAAAAACTATAGTATTAAAACATGGAATGCTTCAGCATATTCACATGTAGACCAACAAAGACCTGACCCAGAATCATGGCAGGTCAAACTCACCAGAGTTGTCATTTCTCTCTCACTGACTTTTTCTCTGTAAAATCTAAAAACAATTTGTTTTTAACTGTGAACTCATGTTACTGATGCAGGCTCCAATTTGACTTATCTGTCCAAGTATGAGTTTTATTTCTGAGATAGTCTGACCTGTCCTACACATCAGAGGTAGAAGTGACCTCTCCAACACATCTGAGGTAGAAGTGATATAGGGGAATGAGACTCCTGACCTACCATGTCTGCGAGTTCGTGTTCTCTAAAACTGAAGAATGAATTTTAGGAAAACAGAGGTGAAGAGTAGAATATATTTACTGAAAGAAAGCTTCTGTCTGAAGAGAGAGAGAAGGGGTCCCGAGCAGGTTATCAAGGATTCTGTGTTTTCCAGGGACTTTTATAGAGTAAAATCATGAAATTAGGTGGCTCAAAGGTGGGGAAAAATGGGAATTTGCAAAGTGGGCATAAGGTGGGACAGAACTGTGGTCAACCAATAAGATTAATTGCCAGGTAAAATTGATTAAGTTGGGAATATATAGTGATTGGAATGATGACTCCAGACTTCAAGGTGATCCAGACTTAATCCCTAAGGATTATACTTAAGGGTGTGGTTGCATTTGTTTTGTCTTCTGTTTTGAGATCTGTCCCACAGCAAGAGGTGTGTGTCCCCTGCAAGAGTCATCAGATATCTGGTCCTCTGTGTTGGCTTCCTCTTGGACCTAACCCTGTCTGACTGCCTATAATATTTTTAATTCGCTCAGCTGCCTGTAACAGAAGCAAGCACTTCTGATTCTTACTCAGCTCCAAATTAATAACTGGCTAAATCTATACTTCCCTTTTCAGGTGGAGGACAGTTAGTGAAGTGACATCATATATCTAGTTCCTCAGGTTTCACATGGAACTAATAGTCCTAACATCTTTGGGAGGTAAAAATTCATGTGTTTGAATTCATCAAACCATGTCACGCTCTCAGGTCCCATTAATACCAGTGTGAAGAAAATTGCTAGAAACTCAGGTAGCAACAGTCACAACTTCCAGGGAGGATGTAAAGAAAGCTCACAAACTGAAACTGTGAATATAAAGTGGGCAGTCATACTGGAAAATGATCTGACAATTCCTGCTGTAGTGAAACATATGTTACTGTCTGTTCATTTTTGTTCATCAACACAATACTCCACACCTGGAAAGACATTTGGCTCATTTTAGGCCAAGATTGAAAACTCATATCTGGTGACAACATGCTTCCTGACAATCCTGTTTCATTCGGTATAAAAGACAAAGCATGCATCTGTATATCCTGTTCTCTTTTAACTCTGTTTTTGCATTCATAGAAAAGCCCACTAAACTAATGTCTGTAACCACCTCTGAAGACTCCAACTGTGCATATTTTATGTAAAGTTTTATTGCTTAATATTTCTCCCCAGGATTTAGATTTCAACATATACATTGAATGAAAAGTTTCAAATATGCCTTAAAATTTTCCATGTTAAGCAGCATTTCCTTTTGTAGGTACATTCATAAAAATGTGATATTAATCCAAAAAATGTTTACATGACCACTCAGAACTTATTTCTTATCAAAAGTAGCAGGTAGTAATGATTTGAATGTGAATAAATTGCTGAATAAAGAATAATGTAAGGTATCCATGGACTAGGAATTTAAACATAAAAAATGAGGTTCAATTTCATGATAAAACATGGAGGAAGCTTGGAAATACCATGAAAAAAAGACACACAGATGTAAATGTTGACTTATTCAACTTATATAAAATGGGAAAAATAGGAAGCTCTAGAGGATTTAGCTCAGCGACATAGCACTAGGTTGTGAGTTCAATCCCCAGTACCAAAAAAGAAAAAAAAAATAGGAAGCTCTATTGTGGTACATGTATATTGGTAGTGCATACAATTTAGAAAAGTGGAACACTGGTGAAAGGAGACACAGTTCCTTTAGAAGGTAATGAACACATTCTAAATTGACTGTGGAGATATTTATGTTTATTTTAAATGAGTAACTAATAAGTTAAGTAGATTATCCCTTAGTAAAGTGGGCTGAAAAGACAATCTTCAGCTGAAGGCAATGCACAAAGACTTAGGCTATTATCAGTGTAAGTGGTTACAGGAAGCCAAGATTGAGAAGAGACAGTGTTGTCAGGAGTTTGCAAGGAGAATAAGAAATACAGGACGCAATTTATAGTATTATTTATAATGGCCACCCAAGGAATCAAGTACAAAGAAAAGGAAGGATATCTGTCTATACCCTAAAGCCTAGAATATCCAGCCGAGGGCCTGGATCCCATGGCAATATCCTGCATGAGCCCAGCTGAAGACCTATGGCCCATGATAATGCCTCCCATGAGTCCAGCTGAAGTCCTACAGCCCATGACAATGACTCATGCAAGTCTGTTTCACAGATCTGCACTTGGAAGGCCCAAAGGTCAGTGGCAGAATCTAGAAAGTCTGTGCCAGCAGGATGAAGGATCTGTGCCAGTAGGCTGAGGGTTCTGCACTGGAGACAGGGAGTGACGCTCAAAGTTAAGAACCAGGGCTTCCCCAAAAAGTACCACAGACATCCTCAGTGACAATGAGGTCTGAAGCTCCTCCAGTGGTAACAGACAAGTTCATATGAGGAAACCAGTGTGACATAGCTTCTCCTGGATGTTGAGCAGCACACCATCTTCCCCTCCAGACTCAGGAAATGATGCTCAAAGTAAGGACTAGAGCTCCCCCAAAGTTGACCATGGCCATTCTTAGCAACAAGGTCCCAAACTCCTCCGATGCTAACAGCTGAGTTTGTATCAGGGAAGCCAGCATGACAAGCTTCTCCAAGAGAACCAACAGCTCCAAAAGAACCAGTAGCTCCAAACAACAACACACTCACTTCTCCAGTTCTCCTTTTATGTTGGTAACCATCCTTAGGTGGGCCCCCACTTAGCACCAGCTGATTCAGTTCAGCTGATGTTAAATTGACCACCAGTTTTTAATCCATCAGAGATGGTGAGAAAAGATAGTTGATGTAGTTACAAATTCGAACAGAGTTTAGAAAGGGATTTTTTAAATTATGCATTGTCATGTATTTTATATTCAGATAGATATATTAAAAATAGAAAATAAAAAATAAATGTTCATTCTGACTCAGAGGTAACTTTTACAAAATGTTTTATTACAGAGAATTCCAACAGCAGTGAGGCTGACTGACAGGTGGTGTCCTGAAGCTTCAGTCAGGCAGGAGGCCGCAAAGCAGCCATGAGGGACAGGCCGAGTAACTGACAAGGATGGCTTGAAAAAGTGGAGTTGGAACTTTCCATCATGGCCAACTTGCAGCAGCACTTCTTGAGGAAGACCCCAAACACATACTGTGGAAAACACAGGAGGTAGAAATGGAGATGAGAAGAAAAACTGATGAGAGTTGGGCATGATGGAGCATTCCTGGCACTCAGAAGGCTGAGGCAGGGGGATCGACATGAATTTGAGGCCAGTCTGAGCTATCTAAGTGAGTTGAAGGCTGGCCTGCATTACACAGTGAAACCTTGTCTCAAACAAACAAACAAAGATGGAAACAAACAAATAAACAAACAACAAAAAAAGAAAGACTGATATGGGAAGGCAAACAGAAAGAGAAAGCCACTACACCCAATTCAGAATCAGGAATTTTACAGAGGGAAGTTGGGCCATTTCTGATTTAATTTCCAATTATAATTCAGATCTGTCATATACATCATCTTGGGAAAAGATCTGACCACCTGAAGAAAGGAGCCTGAAAGTCACCAGAGGCAGATCTCTGAAATAGGCTAACTCTCCTACTTTCCCCACCCAAAATAAAACAGCAAAATGAGATATTTGCAGGCCAGGGCACCAATGAAACTGAAAGGAACACAGAAGTCTGAGAAAGCACTGATAGAACTCCAGAAAACTTAAAATTTAGAGCATATATACTGGTTAAGAACCAGACTTGAATGCAAAGAAAAGTCATAGCACTTGGTATTTTGTGAGTGGCAGGGACAGCAAGTGGCAAGACACTGGAGAGTAAGAAAAATAAACTGGCACTCACTGATTCTTCCCCAAACACCAGAAGGCTTGTGCTCCAGGATAACCTGCTCAGCTCCCACCACCCATCATCAGGCACTCACCAGGGAGCCCTGCTCTTCTCCTCATGGGACTGCTGATTTCAGGGGTGCCCTGAGGAACCATCACATTTCTGGGCAGTTGAGAAATACTTTTCACAAAGTGAGAGGGAGATCACTATGAGAGGAGATCAGACAGCAGTGACTTAGCAAGAGGGCAACACGCAGTGTGTATCAGAAAGCTTGGGGAAGGAGAAGACAGAAGCAGCTTCAGGTCTGTTATGCAAGGAGAAAAATGGAAATCAAGAAACCCATGCAAGAATCAGCAGACAAGTGGGTGGGTGCTAAGCCTATCACACTGCATGCTTCATTCGGTGAATTAATTGAGGGAGTCTGATTTTAGATCAAAGGCAAAGGTCTGAAGTTGGTCATGCCCAAAGAACAGCTTGCAGGAAAGTAGAAGCTCAAAGTTCAATCCCTGTCACCCAGCCTCTGCACACAAGGGCAGGCAATTGAACAGATCAAAAGAGACTAGTCCAGAGACCAGCAGAAGCTGGCTGTAGATGAGAAGATAAGGGGTAACGCATTTTAGGGTCACTGTGACTAAGGAGGGTACAAGTGCAGGAGACAGTCAATGCAGAAATTCATCCAGATGCCTTTTACAGATCAACACTTCTCTCTCTCTCTCTCTCTCTCTTTTTCTCTCTCTCTTTCCTTTTTGAAAAAGGGTCTCACTATGTAGTTCAGGCTAGCCTTGGGTTCACTTTGTAGCCCAGGCTGGTTTCAAACTTGCAACTATCAATCTGCCTCAGCATCCTGAGTGCTGGGATTACAGGAGTGTGCCACCATGCCTGGCTTGCTTTTCTTTTTCTATTTTATAAACCAACTTACCACATCCCAGCTTATTGAACAGTACTAGGTAAATAGGATTTATAGTAGTAGGTAAATAGTAGTAGTAGTTCATGAATTATAGATAAAAACGGCATAATTTTAAAAACACATTTTAATGTACAGGAATGATTTAGGGTTGGATCTGCTTATGTTCATATAGCTCATAGAAATTATCTCCTTACATTATGGTGATAATTTCTGATCTTACTAAATTAGGAGCCTGAGCCGGGGATATAGCTCAACTGCATAAGCACCTGCTTGGCAAGTACATGGTCCTGAGTTTGATTCTCTGTACAAATAAAATAAAACAAAACAAAATAAAATAAAAGCCTGACTAAATGGATGAACACACACACACACACACACACACACACACACACACCAAAGCCAAGATCACATCCCTGAAAAGCAGACTAAATAAACAGATTTCTAAACTAGCAATAGAGTGCCTCTACTTTGATCCCCAACTCTCAGCCTCAAATAAACCATATAAACATGAGGAAAAAAAGTAACTAAATATCTCCAAATACTCCTAAATCCATCAAAACTGATACAATAAACTCCAATGTGCACGGGACATTCAAATAGCTGAAATGTACTAAATGATACAAGAAACAAGCAAGAAAGCAAACAAAACAGAGCCATAAAATTTTTCACAAGCTTGAAGACGAAGTAACTAAACAAACAATGGACTTAAAATGATCAATAAACTTAAAATGCAAATAAAATCCAGCCAAATTATCAGAAAGAGGTATAAGAAAGACCAGTTTAGCAGAGGATTAGAATTCTTTAGAATAGGTATGAAACACAAGCAGCTGAAATGACAATGTGAGGAGAGAATACCAGGATTAGAAAAGAGGGCTGATGTTGGTGATATAGTCAGATACCTTAAAAACAAAATATCAACAGAAATGTTTCCATTAGCTGCTAAATGATGCAAAGAACAGTAACCTAAGACAAGTAGTAACTACAAGAAAATCAGAAAATAGCACAGATTGTTTAATACCTGTTTATAGAAATCATAGCCAAAAATTCTCCAAATAATGCAAAAAATTCCAAATGTAGCTAGTCAAAATGTATAGAATGCAAATTGCCATAATCAGAAAAAAGTCTGTGCATGATACATCATAGTTAAAAATCCCAGAATTCTAACTTGAGAACAGGATTTTAAAAGTGACTAGAAACAGACAACAAATTTCTTAGAAAGGAAAATTTCTTATAATTTCTCTAGATTTTCAACAACAATAAAAAGGAAAGCCTGAAGGGAAGTTCTTCAAGCACTAAAAGCAAACAATATTCAATCTAGAAAAATTACCTTTCAAAATTAATAGAGAAGTTAGGATTTTCCATTATAAAGACCCATTGTGAAATTCATGATTATCAAACCATCACTACAGAAAATACTCCAGGATGTTCTACACAGAGACAGTAAAGTCATTAACGTCAAAGGGCCTCATGGTATGAAAGCTCAAGCACGGTGAACAGTTAAGCAAGAGAAAAACAAATGAATAAATAACTCACTTAGTAACTTTCAGTAATACATTTCAAAGTAAACACTCTCTTCTTTCCAATTAAATAGCATAGATTGGCAGATTGCATCAAAAAATAAAATCCAAACATAAATAACTAAATAAGTAAATCCAAAAGTATACTACATACAAAAATCACTTTTTAATGGTAAAAAAGCTCACAATAAAAAAATCCAAAGATGAAAAATAGTATCACATGTACAAGAACATGAAGGCAAGGAGCAGCTATCCTTTTTTTGAGACAATGTGGTCTTCAACACAGTACAAGACAGAAAAGATAAAGAATGTAACTCCATACTGGCAAATGAAACAATTCAACAGCAAAGCATAGTAACTGTTAATATATATAAATACACCAAATACTGGTACAACCAAGTTCAAAAAGCAAATACTACTTAACAGAAAAGATAAGATCAACTTTAACACAATGATAGCTAGTGATCAACATCCTAGTTTTCCAAAAAGACAAATCAAGTAGCCAAAAAAAAAAAAAAATCAACAAAGAAATATCAGAATGGCATTTCATCTTTGAAGAAATGTTATGTTCAGTTGAACAATAATGAAAAGTATATTATTCTCAGCATCACAAGAAACTTTCTCCAAAATAGATAACATACTAGGCCATAAAGTTTGCTT
Organism: Hydrochoerus hydrochaeris; assembly: GCA_004027455.1. Taxonomy (NCBI): domain Eukaryota; kingdom Metazoa; phylum Chordata; class Mammalia; order Rodentia; family Hydrochaeridae; genus Hydrochoerus; species Hydrochoerus hydrochaeris. The sequence continues at coordinate 20,170 of PVLA01014554.1, read as the reverse complement.
ACATAAATACAAAAGAACAAATATATTATCAGATCACAGTTCAATGAAACTAGAACTCAATGGCAAAAGGAACCACAGTATATAAACACTTGTAAATTAAGCAGTGCACAATGATTGATCAATTGATCAAAGAGGAAATTAAACAGTTTCTAAAATCAAACAATAATGGCTGTAGAACACACCAGAATCTGTAAGACATAAAGAAAGTACAACAAAGAAAAAAGTGGAGAACTGTGAACCCACATTAGAACAATAGAGTGATCCAAAATAATCTAATGATGCACTTCAAGGTCCTAAAAATCAGAAACAATCCAAGTTGCAACACTAATATACGGAAATAGATCATAAAGATGAGAGCAGAAATGAAGTTGGCATTAAAAAATTACAAAAATAAATTAATCAAAGAGCTGGTTCTTTGAAAGGCTAAACATAATAGAAAACTGCTTCACCAAACTTGGCAAAAAGGGAAAGAAAAGGCCCATATTGGTTTGATTAGAAAAAAAAATGGTGAAAATTGACATCCCTGTAATCAAAAGAATTAGAAGTAACTACTTCAAACACTTGTACTATAAGAAGTGGGGGACTTTAGAAGAAATGTACAGATTTATAGATATATATGAATTTCCAAAATAGAACACAGAACTATAAATACTAATTGGTCCAATAATAAGGAGAAAATTGAAAATTCAGTGAAAAATCTACCATGTAAGAAAATTCCTGGGTCCTATAGATTTATCACTGACTTCCACAAGGATCCCAGAGAAGATATAACATCAGTATTCCTCAAACTCTTCACTGAGGTTGAAAGGTGGTATGGGTAGACTCATTACTTGAAGTGAAAATCAACCTGACAACAAAACCAAACAGGATTAAAAAATATAAAAAGCCACAGGTCAATCACTTTATGAACACAGATTGAAAAATTTTCAACAATATACTGTCAAAAAGAATGCCACAATTTACCAAAAAGATCATACATTGTAGCTGCTTATCTCAGGGATACCAGGAGAGATCAGTATGTAAACTAAAAAATACAATATGTCACATAAATGAAGCAAGAACAAAAATCACATTATCATCTCCTTAAATGTAGAAAAAACCTATGACAAATCCAAATTCTTTTATAGTGAAATCCTGAACTATTTAGCATAGAAAGACCTTATAACAAATCTAATTTCAACATCATATTTAATGGGAGGAATACTAACAGCTTTTCCTGTAAAACCAGGAATAAAGCAAGGTTGCTAACTCTTTTTAAAGAGAGAGAAAAAAAGCAAAACAGAAAAAGGGTAGAAATAATACAGAATTTCAAAAAAATAAAAAATAAACAGTAAGAAATCACTAGCTGATTGCTAACACTCCTATTCAATGTAGTACTCAAAACTTTAGGCAGAGGAATCAGTGAAGAGAAAGAAATATAAAGAGAATATATAGGAAAGAAAGAGTCAGTTAACTTTATTGGCAGATAATTCTTTACATGGACTATTTAAAAATTCCATGATAACCTGCAATGAGGTTCTGTGCCAGTTTCATTGCACTGCCTTGCATGGGTTTGTTCTGTCTTGTTCTGCTGTATTTTGCTACCTTCAAAAAAAAGGTAGATAACAAAGTAACAAAATACCTCCAAAAAACTTTCAACTCCACCAAAGCTGATCCATGGGGCATGGATGAGGAGAGGAGAAACTCAAAACCAAAGCAACAGAATAATATAAGGTGATTAAGAAGTAAATAACAACAACAAAACAGGTCAGTAAGGTACTGAGCAACCTGAAACAGGACATAACTAAACAGATAATGGACTTAAAAGGAAAAGGAAGAAAAGAAAGTGCTCTAAAGGATATAATTGCATTTATGTTTAAGTATGTAGAAATGATAACCATGTTGCTAAGTTTTTATTGGATCATTGAACAGAACTGTTTGCAGCCTCACTATTTGAATGTCCCCTTTGTATGTTTTAATTTTGTAACTTGAACAACTATGTCTAAGAAGACAATATGTAATTTATCAACTAGTGATTTCTTTCTTTTTAATTTTTTTCTGAAATTCTGTATTGTTTCTACCCCTTTTTCTGTTTTGCTTTTTTTCTCTTTGAATAAATTTTTGAAAAACTTCCATGATAGAGCCCTAGAACTAATAAACAAATTCAGCAAAGTAGAAAGATATAAAATTAACCACAAAAATCAGTAGCATCCCTGAACAAAAACAAACCCACAGAGGAAGAAATTACAAAAACAAACCAATAACTACAGCATCAACTAGTTTAAATATAGTGACATTCAGCCTACAAAGTGAAAGATCTCTATGACGAAAAATAGTTTTCTGGAAAAGGAGATCAAAGAAGACTTCAAACAACGGAAATATATACCTGGTTTCTGAATAGGCAGAACCAATATTGACAAAATGGCCATAACACCAAAGCTGATGCTTAGATCAAATGCAATCCCAATCAAAGTACCAACAGCATTCTTCACAGAAAATGCTCAGAACAGCAAAAGCTTTCCTGGACAGCAAGGGGGAGAACTGGAGGAATTATAATCTCAGTTTTCAAGTTATTACAGAAAGTTACAGTATTACAATGGACATGCTAAGGGAATAACACATATGTAGATCAATGAAGCAAAATAGAGAATGTATCACCTAACCTGGTATATTCAATGTTCTAATTTTGGACAGCTTGACTAAGAAAACAGGCTCTTTTTTTCAAATCTATTTTATTTCAAAGAGAAAAACAACAACAACAACAACAAACCCCACAAAATTTCAAAACACGTCAATCAGGGGCAACAATAGCACATACATTGCATATTGTCATCCCCAAATCATTCACAACATCTGTATTAAATTGTCTGGACAATACCAGTATATTTCTCATCAATGAACTCAGAAAAACCTGTAGTATAACTATTTTAACTATTTTTTAGACACACACATATATACACATACATGAATATACATTGTTTCTTTCAGCTTCTCATACTAGTGAGACAACATGATGTTTACACATGTGCATCTGATTTATTTCATTTGTGAGTATGGTCTCAAGTTGCATCCATTTACCTGTAAAAGTCTCCAGTTTATTCTTATTTATGGCTGAGTAGTATTCCATTGTATACAAATACCATATCTTTTTTATCCAGTCCTCAGTGGATGGGAATTTAGGTTGCTGCCAAGAACCAGCTATTACAAACTGTGCTGGTATAAACATTGGTGCACATACATCACTGTATGTTTTTAATTCTTTTGAGAAGATAACCAGAAGGGGATTGAATGAGTGAAATAGGTCTTCTAGTCCTAGATTTTTGAGGAATCTCTACACTGATTTCCACAGTGGTTGCACCAGTCTACACTCCCATCAACAATGGAGAAGAGTTCCTTTTTTCCTACAGCCCCTCCAGCATTTGTTATTGGTTAATTTCTTGATAATAGCCATTCTTTTTGGGGTGAGGTGAAATCTCAGCGTTGTTTTAATTTGTATCTTTCATATGACCAGTGATGTTGAACATTTTTTTCACACATTTTTGTTTGTATTTCTTTATTTAAGAAGGGTGCACTCATTTCAGATGCCCAGTTTTGGATTGGGTCTTTAAATCTAGGAGGACTGATTTTTTTTTAGTTCTTTATATAGTCTCAATAGTAATCCTTTGTCTAAGGTATACATAGCAAAGATTTTCTCCTATATTGTGGGTTGTCTCTTCACTCTGTTGATGGTTTCTCTTGCTGTGAGAAAGCTTTTCAATAGGATGAGAACCCAGTTGTTGATTCTTTGGGATAGTTCCTGTGCAATGAAGGTTTTGTTCATAAAGTCTTTGCCTACACCAATGTCTTCAAGAATTTTACCTACTCTATCTTCCAACAGATTTAATCTTCCTGGTTTAATTTTAAGATCTTTGATCCATTCTTTTTTTTACATTATTATATAGTGAAAGATATGGGTCCAGTGTTAGTCTTTGGTATATGTAGAGCCAGTTTTACCAGCACCATTTATTAAAGAGGCTCTTTCTTCTAGTGAATGTGTTTGGGACTTTTGTCAAAGGTACTGTGGCTTAGTGTGTCTGGAGTTGTTTCTGCATTTTTCTAATCTGTTCCATTGGTCTTTGGGTCTTTTTTTTTTTCCAGTACCACACTGTTTTATCACAGTAGCTTTATAATATAACTTCAAGTCAGGGATTGTGATGCCCTCTGTCTTGTCTTTGTTGCCCAGGATTGCCTTTGCTATGCTAGGTCTCTTCTAATTCTGATGAATTTTAGGATTGTTTTCTCTAATTCAGTGAGATATGCTATTGGAATTTTGATTTGGATTGTATTGAATTTGTATGATAGTTTTAGGAGTAAGGCCATTTTCACTCTATTGTATCTTCGTATTCAAGAGTATGGGATATGTCTCCATTTTCTAATATCCTCTACAATCTCCTTTTTCAGAGTACTGTAGTTTTCAATTTAGAGGTCTTTTACATCTTTTGTTAGATTGATTCCAACATATTTTTGGATGGTATCGTAAAAGGTATTGTTTTACTTATTACTCTCTCAGTGAGTTTGCTATTCATGTACAGGAAGGCTATTGTTTTTTGAGTGTTGATTTTGTAACCAGCTGCATTACTGAATATGCCTATTAAGTCTAGAAGTCTTTTGGTGGAATTCTTGGAGTCTTCTAAGTAGAGTATCATGTCATCTGCAAATGATAGTTTAACTTCTTTCTTTCCTTCATTCCTTTTACTTCTTTCTCTTGCTCCAGATAAAGTTTCCAGGACTATGTGGAGTAAGAGTGGAGATGGTGGACATTCTTGACTTGCTCCTGATTTTACAGTGAAAACTTTCAGTTTTTGTTCACTTAGTATGACATTGATTGTTGGTTTGCAATAGATGGCTTTTATGAGATTGAGATAAAGACCACCTATGGCAATTTTCTGTAGGGTTTTTATTATGAATGGGGACTGGAATTGTCACAAGCTTTTTCTGTATCTATTGAGATGATTTTATGATTTTTGTCCTTGGCTCTTTTTTTTTTTAAATCGGTACCAGGGATCGAACTCATGACTGCACACTTGCAAGGCAGGTGCTTATGCCGCTGAGCTAAATCCCCAGCCCCTCTCTGTTTTCATTTTTCTTTTCTTTTCTTTTCTTTTTTTTGGTATCAGGATCAAACTTACAACCTCATGTTTGCCAGGCAGGTGCTTATGCCACTGAGCTACATCCTGGACATGGCTTTGTTAATATGGTGTGTTACATTTATGGATTTACGTATGTTGAGCCATCCCTGCAATGAATCCCACTTGATCATGGTGTACAACCTTTTTGATGATTTGCTGCAGTCTGTTTGTCAGGACCTTATTAAGGATTTTTGCATCAATGTTCATTAGGGAGATTGGCCTGTAATTGTCTTTCTTAGTTGGGTCTTTCTATGGTTTTGGAATCAGAGTAATGCTTGCTTCTAGGAATCAATTTGGGAGTATTGCTCTCCTTTTGATTTCATTAAAGAGTTTGAGAAGTAGTGGTGTTAAGTATTCTCTAAATTTCTTGTAGAATTCAGCAGTGAATCCATCAGGGCTTAGGCTTTTCTTCGTTGATAGGGTTTTAATTATATCTTCAATTTCATTTTGGTTTATTTAGGATTTCTATATCTTCTTGGTTCAGTTTAGTTAATTCATATGTATCTAGAAATCTATTTCTTCCTTATTTTCAATCTTATTAGACTACATATTTTCAAAGTAGGTATAGATGATTTTCTGGACTTCTTCTGCAGGGTCTGTTGTGGTTTTGCCCTTTTCTTTCCTAATTGCATGGATTTGAGTGTTTTCTTTCCTTTTTTTGACAAGGTTGGCTAAGCGTTTGCCAATTTTATCTAATCTTTGAAAGAACCAACTCTACAATTCATTGATACTTTGTGTTGTTTTTTAATCTCCAGTGTGTTAATTTCTGCTCTGATCTTTATAATTTCCTCTTTTTTATGAGTTTTGGATTTAGCCAGCTCTTCTTTTGTTAGAAGGTTGAGGTTCAAACTTAAGTTGTTTATATGTGCTTGCTTTGTTTTCCTGATATGGGTATTGACCACTATAAATTTCCCTCTTAAGGCTACTTTCATTGTGTCCCACAAGTTCTACTGCCATTATCATTCAACTGTAAAAACTAATTTTATTAGAACAGCCTCTAATTTTTTGTTGATATGGTAAAAACCAGTCTCCCCACTCAATCTAATCACTTCTGTGTGACAAATGTTTAATGGATTTTCCTTGTATTTTCATGTGTTTCTCATGGAATTTTATAAATAAACACTGTGCTTTGCCATTAAAAAGCTGTCAAATTTCTTGTTTCATTTCATCTGTGACTCACTGATTTTTCAGTAGGGTGCTATTTAATTTCCATGTGTTTATGAAGTTCTTGTGGTTTCCTTTGGCATGGATTTCCAATTTCATTGCACTGTGGTCTGACAGTATGCATGGGATAATTTCAATTCCTCTGCATTTACTTAAGCATGTTCTATGAGCCAGTACATGGTCCATTTTGTAGAATGGAACATTCTATAGACATAGACATAGGTCCATTTGCTCAAAAGTTTGAGTTAGTTCTAGTATTTCATTATTAACTAGTTGATCTATCTTTGTGCAACAGTGGGGTATTGATATCTCCCAATACAAACATACTAGGGCTTATTTGATTTTCCATGTCCATTAGTAATTGTTTTATACATCTGGATGCACTGGTATTTGTTGCATGTATATTTATGCTGGTTAACTCTTCTTCGATTGCTCCCCTTACAAGGATGGAGTGACTTTCTTTATCTCTCTTAATCAGTCTTAGCTTGAAATTCACTTTGACTGCAAATAAAATAGCTACTCTTGCTTTTTTCTGGGTTCCTGTCACATGGAGTATTGTATTCTATCCTTTGACTTTCAGTCTATGAACTTCTTTTTGAATTAAATGTTTCTTGTAGGCAGCTTATTGTTGGATCTTGCATCTTGATGCATTCTACCAATTTGTGTCTCTTGACTGGTGAATTGAGACCATTAATATGGGTGGTTATAACTGATATGTATTGGCTTATCATTGTCATGTTGTTTTCTTGTTGTTGGTTTACACCAAAAATTTAAAAATTGTGACATTAACCTAAGAAAAGAAATCAGAGAGCTCTATGATTAAAAGCAGTTTTCTGGTAAAGGAGATGAAAGAAGTCTTCCAAAAAATGCAAATAGATATACTGTTTCTGGGTAGGCAGAGCCAATTTCTTCAAAATGGCCATATTACCAACACAGATGCATAGTTTGAGTGCAGTCTCAAAGTACCACTGGTGATCTTCACAAAAATACTCAGAACAGTGAAAGCTTTCTTGGGAGGTAAAGGTAGAGCTGAAAGAATCATAATCCCAGATTTCAAGCTATTTTACATGCTACAGTGTTACAATTGACATGGTACTGGAACAGATGTGTGGATCAATGAAGCAAAACACAGAATGCATAACCTAATCAGGTACATTCAATGGTATGATCTTTGACAAATAGACCAAGAACATATGCATATATACTTTATTGGAGTTTTCCCTTAACAAGTATATAGTGACCTTCTTTGTCTTTTTTGATCAGTCTTTGCTTGAAGTTCACCTTTTCTGCAAATAGAATAGCTATTCCTGTCTCTTTCTGGGTTCCTGTTGCATGGATTATTGCTTTTCATCCTTTGACTTTTAGTATATGAATTTCTTTTGGAGTTAAATGTGTTTGTTGTAGTATATTGTTGGACCTTGCTTCTTGGTCCATTTATCTAGTATATATTTTTGATTGGTGAGTTGAGACCATTTACATTGATAGTCATGACTGATATGTATTTGCTTATCTTCTTCACATTATTTTCCAGTTGTTGCTTCCCTGTCTTTCCCTTCTGTTTAACTACTTGCCCTGCATGGTGGTTTTACTATGTTTATTTTCTACCAAGTGAGATAGCTGATGAAAAAGAGAAAGAAGTTGAGTAGAAGGAAACAAAAAGAAAGGTAAGAAATCTAAGTCATGAAAGAGAGTAGAATAAGAGAAAAGAGAGAAGAGAAACAAGAAAAATAATCACAAAAAGAGAAGAAAACAAAACAAAATGGATGAAAATCCCAATAGGACAGAGAAAAGAAAACCAGTCAAACAAAGAAAAAAAGCAGCAACATACTTCTGTCTTCATTTCTGAAGTAGGTCCAAGTTGAATCACAGAAATGTGTTGTATACTCCAGTCAAGTGTGCCATGGAATTTTTGCTGGGTATGGGACTGACCTTGTTCTGTGCCTGTGGCTGCTGGGAGTCATCTTCTGGTGCTGGTGTTCACCCTGAGCCCCTTAATAAAAAACATGGTGGCACTACCTGCCCATTTTGATTTCACATGTCTGTTTAACAGAGCATAACACTGGTTCACCTAATTTAGCAACTGCTGGCTCATTTTCAGTGCTGCTTCAGACTTTTACACACTACTGGTCCTGCCTGCCCATCATGTGCATCCCCAATAGGACCTTGGAGGGTCACTGGGATTCCTGCATGAGTTATGCCTGCCTGTCCACCCCCACCAACCCTTGCTACTGCCTCTCAGGTCTGCACTGTAGTTCCTTTTTTTAGTTGGATCCTTTTCTGATTTTGGAATGGTTGCTTTCAGGAATGACTTTAGGAATATTACTCCCTTTGTATTTCTTTAAAGAGTTGGAAGAATTTTGGTGTTAAATTTTCTCTTAAAGTTCCCATGGAATTCTGTAGTGAATCTGCCAGAAGCTCAGTTTTTTAAGTTGGTAGTTTTAAAGATTTCTTCTTTAATTTCATTTACAGATATTAGATTATGAAGACATTTTATATTTTCCAAATTCAGTTCTGATGTTAAACACAAGTAGTTGTCTACACCTAACTCTAGTGTACAAAAGGATTCAAGAGCAATTTTATAGAAATAATTGTCTGAAGACCAATTAAGCACAATGGTTATATTATTAAAGATATATGGAGTTGTGAATAGGGGAATGTAAGAAAAAATCTAAAACTTGGGTACACATGCTACAAGTAAGAAGAGTGAGAAATGAAGCAAGATATTACATTGGGGAAGAAGGATGTTTATAGAATTAGAATAATTAGTGGGAAAAACTGATGAGAATGAGATGATTATGTAGACATAATACATTTCTTTCAGTGCAGGAGACTGAACCCAGAGTTTTACCACTGAGCTACATCCCAGACTTACTTATTTTGTATTTTAACAGACTCATCAAGACTATTACCAAGGGTGAGCATGAATGTGTGTTTTCCCTATCACAGATTCACATGTTAAGTTTGAGAACATGTGACATCATGTTGAAGCTACTCAATTTCCTTAATGTATGACTCTGTGAACGATCATGTAGGATGATTCCTAAGCTTTGGTATTGTAGATTGTGCTCTATAGAGATGGACATGCATTGTCACATATCATTACTTTAGTCTTGGAAAAAAGATACCCAGGAAATACAGCTGATGAAACAGAGTTTCTATTTTTTTGTAGATATCATCTCATTATAAAATCCAAGTTAGCACTGAGTCACTATTTTTCCCAGGTGGATGTCCATCTCATGGCAATCCTCCTGCATTAATGTCTTGAGTTCTGGGAAAGTAGGCATGCATCATGATTTCAAGCAAAATGGAATTTCTCTTTTCACTCATTTAAAAAGTCTCTATACATATTTATTTATTATACTTTGTGACTTATCCACCAAGAATATGAGACAGTGTATCCTAATATTTTGGGTCATGAGTGTATTGAATGTTGTGGAGAGATTTCTACAAAGAGCTATTATCAAAACCATGGCATTCATGTATATTTAGAATATAACACATGACTTACAATTAGGCAAATATTCAATGTGTTTACTACTTTTAAATAGATAGAATTTCTTATATAATTTCTTTTATACGAAAGTGGTCATTTGAACATATGTGCATATATAATTACATGTTCTGACCTTGGATGTTAGTTCAATCACAAAATATGCTTTAAATAAACCCATGTGCAATATTTTAGCTTAATTTCATGCAATATTTTTATAATCTTGAAGTTGTAAAATAATTTTATTCTTATACATTAGATAATGTCTCTTATAGCATAATGTCTTTACTCCCTAAGTTTTAGATATTGAAATATTTCAAGTATTCAATTTTCAGAGTACAGATATTCTACGTGAAGCCAACTTTGCAGAAATGTTTGATTTTATTATTTCAGCTCAAACACTAACTCTTTAGGGACATTCAAATTTTGAGAGTGAAAATTACCTTATGTTTCTCCTGTAATTTTTTTTATTTGCCAAAAATTTTTATTTTAACAATTTTTTTTTATTTTGAAGGTAGTAAAATACAACAGAACAAGATGGAATAAAGCCAATTGAGACAGTGTAGTGAAATTGGTACCGAACTTCACAGCAGGTTTCTGGGATAACAGTAGTAGGTACCATAGTATATCTTGTTTTTTTCACAATAGTTGTTCTTTCGATCAGGTATAGCAAAATCAAAGGAAATACAGAACATTATAGAACTTATCAAAACAGAATACTGAATAGAGCAATACCATTAATCAGAACAAAGCAAAACAGTGATAAAAATATTTGCCTTCAAAGAGATGGTACAAGGAAAACCCTCTTATTTGCCCTCACAAGAGATGCTCAGATCTCTGGCTCCCACTTGCTAATGGGCGGGGCGGGGAGGAAGATGTTTGATTCTCAGCCTGTGCAATGGTAGGCTCAGAGCCGCTTACCAGGGAGGCAAGCTGGTTGCTTCGTTTCCCAGCGCCGTAAGTTCCAACATAGCATGGATCTCAGGAGATACTGACGGTTCTTGCTCTGAGGTGGCCAAGGCTTGCCAGGCCACAGCCAGGGTGGCAAGCTGGCTGCTTGTTTTCCCCTCTCTTGTAATTTTTGTATTCATTTAAATATGCTGGTCATCCCAATTTTTTCCCTGAAATGTACAAACAGAAGCATAATGGTGAACAACCATATTATATAGAAATTAATAGATTCCACTCAGACTCATGGGATAATGTAATTATACCTGGAAAACTCATTAATTCTTTCCATATTGCAATTATGAAAACTGCACTGATGTGCAAATACCTATACACTCAGATATCATATAGACAATGATATTTTCCTTACCTATAATAGCCACATTCCTAAAGATTTCCCACATCACATCTCTGTAGAGCTTATTTTGGAGGGATCAAGTAAAGTCCACTCCTCCATGGTAAAGTTTACAGCTACATCCTCAAAGTTCACTGCCTCTTAAATCATCAGACATATCTACTGAAGTGGAAGATTAAGATTCACAACACCATGAAACACCTTAGGTCATAAAAATCTGAAGTGAAAACAGGACAGCTCAGCCCAGGTGGGGTAGCAGTTGCATCCCAAGCCCCAGTGGGAGCCACAGTGAACTAGCAAGGCCCCAATTGAGGCATATGTACTTGCTCTACCCAATGACCTGGCACGGACCCAGAAGGGGGTACAGATGATGGGCAGTTTGAAACAGTGAAGTGTAAAAAGTCTGAAGCAGTATTGAGAATATGATCCATAATTTCATAAGTTAGGTGAATAAGTGTTGTACTTCAGCATAGTTTCCCATGGAGTAAAAGTAAGAAGGTGGGGCTGCCATTTTTTAAAAAATCAAATGGCTTGTGGAGAACTCCAGCAAGAGAAAACTAGTATGAGGCCCACATCCAGAATCCAAGATCAGCCCCAAATCCAGGAAAGGCTCATGGAAAATTTGGCTGGAGTACATAACATTTCAAGGGTCTGACATGGACATATGACAGAAATGAAGACACCAGAGGAATTTTTCTACTCTCATTTTTTCTATTTGATTGATGTAGTCTAGTACCAAATGACTGGGTGCTGAGCAAACTACATAGTAGCTTCTCATCTTTAATACCTTGGTAAGGTAGGTCCCCAGTATAGACTAAGACCAAGAAATACCTTCATAGACAAGACATCCTTAGTAACAGACATTTCCTCTGGAAGCCTCAGTATGAGCTATGTACCATTAGATATCCACAAACATCAACACAGGAAACAAACTAAAGTAAAAACTAAAAAATGAAAAGATGCAGAAGCAAAATGCAAAGCAAGACTTCCAGCCCACACAGAAGTCCAGAGCACATGGGGCTGGGGATTTAGCTCAGTGGCATAAGCGCCTGCTTTGCAAGTACAAGGTCATGAGTTTGATCCCTGGTACAAAAAAAAAAAAAAAAAAAAAAAAAAAAAAAAAAAAAAAAAAAAAAAAAAAAAAAAAAAAAAAAAAAAAAAAAAAAAAAAAAAAAAAAAAAAAAAAAAAAAAAAAAAAAAAAAAAAAAAAAAAAAA
>PVLA01014553.1:0-29860 GCA_004027455.1 Hydrochoerus hydrochaeris | reverse complement strand
CACAGGACCAATTGCTGTCCTGCAGGCCCATGACGGGTAAGGCCTGGTTGGGTTCATATGAAGAGTCCTTGACCCAAGACAGGCGCTATCCTCACAGGGCCTGCCATACTCCCATAAGTGATAAGGGAAAAAATGTAGGGAGCGGCATGATAGCTTCACAGCTGCCACTCCATCTCTCCCTCCTGTGGGCATCCAGGTGCGTCGGCTTACATTTCCCAAGCTAATTAAGTAACAAGATTAAAGTGTTACAAAGGTGAAAAAAGTTAGCAAATATATACTCCAGCTTCTAAAAATAAAATAGATTCAGATTCACTCACAGACAGGTGTGCAGTGTCTTCTGTCTCTCACTCGCCGACTCCCTGACCACCTTTGGGACCCCTGAGCCCTGCCGCAGCTGGACTCCGGCAAGACCAGCCTGGGCTACAAAGTGAGCCCACAGCCAGCCTGAATCGCATAGTGAGACCCCGTGTCAAAAAAAAAAATTGTGATATAAGGAAATATGTATCTAGTCAAAGTTAGTTCTTTTTTTAAAAAAAAAAAACTGATGGCTAATAGAACCAATAAAGTGTAGAAGTCTAAATTCTAAGACTTGAGAAAGTTTAGCATACATATTCATACATGTAATTCCCATATGGATCAATATTAAACATGCCAATTATCCTATAATATTTTCTTCTTCCATTTCTCCAGCAAATCTTATGATGCTTTTACTGTTTTTCAGGTCAATAAGATCTATGATGTTTTGTTTCTGGATTCATTTCTCATATGTGCAGTTTGTATTCCTTGTCATTATTCTTGGAACTTGGCAACTGGAAATTGTTTCAAAGAACTAACTTTTACTCTTATCCATTATACACACACTTTACATGTGATGGATTTGCAGTTTTGAATGTGTACTATTTTTCCACTTTCAATTTTCCTCAGGTTTGATTTGCTATTTTTTCTAACTTGAGGAACCTGTCAAACATCCCTAACTTAATTCTCCTTTATTTTGACTATATGCCTTCAAAGCTGTAAATTTTCCTCTTGCTTTGTACACATTCCAAATGATTTGAAAAATCATATTTTTAGTTTGCACCTAAAAATATTTCCAACTTTCTGTTGTGATTTCTTTAATAAAATATGGGTTATTGTGAAGCATGTTTCTTATTTTAAAATCATTAGAAAAAATTCTGATATTTTTCTGTTGCTGAGTTTATCATCATAGTACAATATTTGAAGACTGTAAATTATATGACTTCTATATTTTGAAAATTATTTAGCCTTGCCAAATGCAAACACTGTGGCTGATTTTGCCAAATTATTTATGCTTTCTTGATATGTATTCTACAGTCACTGAATGTAGTGATTTTACCTAAGGCTAAGACAGGTCCTCTCTCTTTTTGCAGATTCTGTATCCATGAGTTTAGTCCCAGCTAAGGATTCAGTCAACCATGGACCAATGAGAAAAAATAAATAGCATGTATACTGAGCATGTTCAGGCTTCTTCGCTTGTCTTTATTCCTTAAGCAGTACAGTATAACAACTTTCGATGTAGCATGTACATATTATTAGGTATATAACTAACCTAGAGATGATTTAAATATATAGTAAGAGATTCTTAATTTCTACAAAAATGCTCCACCATTTTCTATAAAGGACTTGAACATCAGCAGATTTGGGGGGAGGGTGTGGTGACCAATCCCCTACAGATACGCAGGGATAATTGTCTTACAGTTTCATATTCATGATTTTCAATTCATAAGTCTTTGTAAATTTTTTTGTCTACTGTTATTTTTGTTATTGTTGAGAGAGGAAAATTAAAATCTCCATCTAAGGCTCTAGATTTATCTTTCTTTTCTTTTTTTATATTTTTGCACCACATATTTTGATTTCCTATAGTATGTACTTGTTTTGAAATGACTGACATGTACCAGGGTTTCCAGTTTATTACGGGGTCCACACACATTCAGAACTTTATTATATTCTATTTGTATTGTCTATTTTACAATTAAGAAGTAGTTCTCTTTATTTGTCCGAATCTTTTTGTAAATACTTATTTGCTTTAATTAATGAATAGAATTACATGTGTTGATAGTATACTTGTTATTTTGTAATATGCATACATTGTGAAATGGCTAAATTGAACTAATGAACAAATGGATTATTATATACTTAATTGTTTTGTTGTAAGCATACTTTAAATACACTCCCTTAGCAATTTTCAAAAGTACAATACATTGTTATCTACTATCATTACAGTGTTGTATAATAAATCACCTGATAATTCTAGTCTTAAAATTCATCATTGCATTTGGAAATATAAGTGAGCTTTCTAATTTTTTCCTAATCCTTATGCTTTTAATGGTTTGCAACTTTATTGTTGCTTTGGATAATACTTCCACAATCATGTTATAGAGACATGGACATAGCCATCTTTTCCATGTCCTGGTCCTAGTATGAGTGACTCTAGTGTTTTCAAATGAAAGATATTTGGTATTTAGGTATATATTTGATTATGTTGCAGATAGAGCCAATCATTCCTATTTTATCCAAAATTTTAAAAATTATTGATAGAAGGTATTTTATTTTAGCAAAAGCTTTTAAAGCATCTATGTAAAAAACAGTTACATAGCAAATTTTATTAATAATTTTCATAATATTGCATTTCTAATATAGTACTAACTTGGCTAATGTGTATTATTTTCTTTTTCATAGCTATATCTTTACTAATATATGTTTATGATACATAATTACAATCATATTCACTTTAATAAATTGTCATATTGCATCTTGATCATTTTAACTACTCCTTTCTCCTCCATTCGACCCTCTCCCTTCTTCCCCAGATGGACTTCCTGTCTTCAGAGGTCTTCTTTCCTCTCATCTGCTAGAAATCCTTTATTTTGCTCTTCACATTACTTTTACTTTCATATAAAAGTTTTTTTTACATTTCATTTGATTTATTTCACTTAGCATTATAGTCTCAAGATCCACTGATTTTTCTACAAATGACTCAAATTTATCCCTCTTTATAAGTGAATGGTAATCTTTTCTGTATATATACCACAATTATAAAATTCATTTACGTGTTGGTCAGTGTATAGGATGCTTCCACAATTTAGCTAATGTGAATTGTGCTGCTATACATATGGATATTTATGTAACATTGTGGAAGGTGTCTTTAATTCTTTTAGGAAAATATACAGGAAAGGTATATCTGGCTCAAATGTGATTTCTATTTTTAAATATTGTGAATAATATCCATACTGATTTCCATAATGGTTGTACTAGTTTACCTTCCCATCAAGAATATAGAAGTGTTGCTTTACTCCCAAACCTCACAAGTGTGTGTTGTTACTCTTTTTTGGGGGGAGTACCAGGAATCAAATTCATGACCTTGTACTTGCTAGTCAGGAGCTTGTGCTGCTGAGCTAATTCCCTGAACATGTGTTGTTATTCTTGAGTATTTAATGATAGCTATTCTTTCTAGTATAAAAGGGAATCTCAATGTTGTTTTAATTTGCATTTTTTCTAATGGACAAAGATGTAGAACTTGTTTTATGTACTTATTGGTTGTTTGTATAAACTTCCTCTTTTAAGAGGTAGCTATTTATTTCAGATGCCTGCATTTTTGGTTGGGTCATTTATGGGGGGTGAGGGATAATTTTTTGTGCTTTTTTGTATATTCTAAATATTACCCATCTAGCCAAATCATTGCTACTAAAATTTTGGTCCCATTCCATAGGCTGTTTTATATTTTCACTCAGTTGATCATTTCTTTTGCTATTCCTTTTAATTTGATATACATAGTTCCATATGTTGATTTTTGGCATTATTTCTTGTGCAACTGAGTTTTTGTTTAGAATGTCCTTTCCTATGCTTATTCATTAGAGAGTTTTACTTATCTTCCAACAGATTCAGTGTTTCTGTTTTTATAAATAGTTATGTAATTCATTTTTTACTTGATTTTAGTGCAGTGTAAGAGATACAAGTCTAGATTAATTCTTGTGCATGTGGATAAACAGTTTTTTCAGTACCATTTGTTAGTTTGTCTTTCCTTCAGCCTATGTCTTTGGCCTCTTTATCAAACATCAGACAGCTAAAGGTGTTACAAGCTGTTTCAGTGTTTTCTATTGTGTTCCATTAGTCTACCTATCTGTTTTTGTTTGCTACTATGCTGTTTCATCATTCCACCTTTACAATATAATTTGGAATTGAGGACTATAATGCTTCCTGCTTTGCTTTTTTTTTTTTTTTGCTTAGGATTGCTTTGGCTATTCTGAATCTTTCTTGGATCCATATAAATTATAGGATTTGTTCTACTTCTGTGGAAGATTATGTTGGTGTTTTAACTGGAATTGTATTAATTATATTTTTTGGTTATATGGTCGTCTTGATGATTTTGATTCTGCCTAGGAACAGGGATATCTTTCCATTTAATAGTTCCCTTTTCAATTTTTTTAGAGTATTGCAGCTTTTATTGAAAGGTCTTTCTCTTCCTTGATTAGATTAATTTTAATTTCTTTTGAAGCTACTGGATGGACCATTTTCCTGATTTCTTTCTTGGTGAGTTAATTGTTGGCATACAAGGATGCTATTGACTTCTGTGTATCAATTTTGTATCCTGCCATTTTGCTGACGTTGCTTATTACCTCCAAGAATTTTCTGGTGTTTTGGGGGTCTTCTTTGTAAAAGCTCATGCCATTTTAAATTAAGAGTATGATTTGACTTTTTTTTTTCCCATTCACAACTCTTTTCCTTATTTCTTTTGCCTGAAAGCTTTGACTAACTATTTAAGTATTATATTTAATGAGAGTGAAGAGAATGGGCACCTGTATCTTATTCTTTATAATGGGGGAAAATACCTTCAACATTTTGTGGTTTAGTGTGATGTAGGCAGTGGGTTTATCATAAATAGTTTCTATCATTTTGAGATAAAATTCTTCTGTACCTACTTTTGTCAGAGTTTTTATTATGAATAAATATTGATTTTCTCAAAAGACTTTCTGCATCTATTCAGATAACCATGTGATTCTGTTCTTATATCTGTGGATGTGATATGTTACATTGTTTTTTTAAATTAATATGGTGTTAAAACCTAGATGATGGAGTTTCACTTAAGATTTTATTTAGTTATCAATAAGTGATTATAATCTATCATTTTCATTTTTAGCGTTTTATCAGGTTTAATTATTAATATACTTGGTCAATAAAAAGACTGTAGATTTTGTATATTCTATATTTGTGTGAGAATTTATGCAGGATTGATAAAACTTGTTTCTTCTAAGCAAGTTTGTAACTTTGTTTTCAAATAATACTTGATTATTTTATCTAGGATTTAAATGTATTTATACAAATATATAAAGTCTTTTAATGATTTTTAAAAAGTTATCTGTATCAGTAATTATTTCCTTTGTCATTTCTTATTTTGTATGTTTACGCTTCCTCTTCTTTTTTCTTAATACAGTTCGTCTCAGTTCTGCATTTTGATAGAGATCTAACATAGTTGAATAGAGACGTAGTCACATCGGAAAGACTCAGAGAAGATCAGGTAAAAACACAGGTAATTGGAAGGGGTGGGATATATACCCTGATGCAAAAAGTCAATTTGTAAGAAGAGGCATGAGGATCAAACAAAACAGGTCCATAGAAACTTAAAAGAAGAAACGCATTCTGACAAAATTGGCTTGCAGGGTTTCCACTCTCACCCATGATGGAAACAACCATTTTTGGAAGTCCCCAAATAGCTGGAGGGCCTCAAACAATACAGCGAGATTATACTTTCCTCCAGGATACAGTTGGGGTACACAAGCCTTTTGTCTCATCATCTCCTATGCAAACACAGAGGAGGCTGAAGCCTGGAAGCATTTTCACTGGTATACACCAGACATGAGTGATCAAAGCCAGGATCTGCTTCCACTCTGAACTCAGACTCTGAGAGGATAACCAAGCAACCATTACTTGCTTCTGGTGTCTTCATTATTGCATCTTCAGCCCACCTGAGTCACCAGTTGGAACCAGTAGTTAATTTCCCCCTCACAGGGACATTCCTCTAGCACACAGAGCTAACACTAGTCCAGTTTGAATCTGTACTCACATCCTGGGATTACTTGAGCCTGAATCCAGCCCTCATTGCTCCTCTCCAATCCCTGACCCACCAGAGACTGCCTGACATCTAGCACTACTACCCCAGGAAACCTGGGGTTTACACAGGGTGTTCCAAATCCACGTGAA
Organism: Hydrochoerus hydrochaeris; assembly: GCA_004027455.1. Classification (NCBI taxonomy): domain Eukaryota; kingdom Metazoa; phylum Chordata; class Mammalia; order Rodentia; family Hydrochaeridae; genus Hydrochoerus; species Hydrochoerus hydrochaeris. Next base: position 23,644 of record PVLA01014553.1, on the reverse strand, counting down.
TCTCCACTTGGAGCACCTGGACTGTGGCAGCATCATTCAGCACAGGGTGCACTGACTCCACTGTGTATCAGAATCTCCAAGCTGTAGTCTATTAGAGTGTCTGGCACAATCCCTGTCTAATACAATAGGCCAGTCCTTTGCCTGGGTGAGGATAAAGGGCCTGACTTCTCCCCAGTATTCTGAACACCCATGAGATAGTACTCAGAGCTCTGCAAACTCACTGGGCCACCAATAGCCCTGGGAAGATCTGATTCTCCTCTGGGGGTCCTGAGTCAACACAAGTCTATGCTTGGTGTTGGGAACCTGTCCACCAACACCAAGTATATATCAGGTAACCAGTATCGGTCCCCAGCTAGCAGAAATTCATAACAAGAGTTTCAGCATCATGCCCTCATACCTTCCCCCAGCTACAAACAGGGAATTATGAGGAAAAGTTGCCTTGAACTGGATATCCTCCATACAAACTTACAGACGATAAAGAAGGGTGTCCTGTAAGGTTAAAGATTATCTGTCCTGGAAAAACACTCTTGTGGAAATACATAGAAACTCCCCCTTTCTTTTTCTCTTTTCTTTTTCTTTTTTTCCTTCCACATTCATTGAAAATTATTTTGGGTCCTCTTCTTGGTATGTTTTTGCTTTTTTACTATTTTTTTCTTTTTTGGAAATACCTTTTTAATATTGCTTTATTGGTTTGAATAAACCTTCGTTTTATTCTCCCCCTTTCTCTCCCTCATGTTTTTTCAATTCTGTCTTTCATCTTGATGCCTTAGTTTTCTGTCTTTTTTTCCCTCTAATGTTATCTCCTCTCTATTATTTATTCTGCTCCCTATTGGTCTATTATATAGTTCCACTAATTTCCCTTTACTCCTTTAACAGGGAATTTTATATGAACGTTACCACATTCTTTGTCATCCTTCCTTTTTTTCATAATATATTTATTTTTCATAATATATTTATTTTTCTGTTTTTTCTCCTATTTCCATATCCATTTATCCTTAAGAATCTTTAGGTGGTTAACTATATCTTACTATGACTGAATACTGCTTTATGATGAGAGAGGGCATTTTTCTGATTTGTCTTAGATTTTGTTACATAACTACAAATCTTGTACCTATGTCTAACGTTGGAAAAGTATAAGTTATTACAGTTTGTCATTTTACAGTTTATGTTGGATGCTATTGTTATTATTGATTGTACTACTTTAGCCAAGATGACATAATTGTAAATTGTATGTCAATACCTGGATTGTCTGGGGAACATAAACAATACTACATTGTAGTGCCAAAGAACTGGGTGCTAGGCCAAACAGGCAGCAACTTTTTATTGCTAATAAATAGAAAAGATAGAATTCTAGGATAGAGTCAAATGCCAATAGCCAGCTACACCTAGAAGACCTCTTGAAAAGTAGTCATTACCTAATGGGGTCTCCACAATAAAGCTACCTACCATAAACAATTTATAATCTTCAATACAGAAGACAAATAAAAAAGAATAAAGGAAAACGAGAAACCACAGAAGCAAGGCTCAAAGGAAATCCACTGGATAATGAGGTGGAAGAAATCAGAAGCGAGGCAGTTTAATTTTCTGAAAAGGCAGCAGCAAAATAACAAAGCAGAAAAATAAGTCTCTTGACAAAGTGAAAGCAAAATAATTACACAGATAATTGGAGAGATGATGTCATAATGAAGGAAATGGTTACCAAATCTAGCATAGAGATTTAAAAAAAATAGAGCTTAGGAAGGGCAGGAAAACTGAATATCCAACATAGAAAAGAATTACATAAAATAGAATCAAACAAAAAAACCAGGAGATTATAAATTCTATTGAAAATACATGCAGCAGAGTCAACAAATGTCAAGATAGACTAACAGATCTACAAAACAGGATTATGGTTGGTGATCATCACATAAAGTGTTTCTTGAAAATAGCAATTCAACAGCATTTACGGGATGAAAGCAGTCCTATGAGGGAAGTTTGTAACAGTGAATTGCCACAGCAGGAAAAGAGTGAGCTCAAATAAATAATATGATGTTGATCTTTGATGTTCTAGACAAAAAAGAGCAAGTTAAACTCAAAGCTCAAACACAGAAAAAAATTACAAAGATCAGAGAACTTAACACAACTGAGACTAGGAGAGCGATACAAGGAATGAACAAATTGAAGAGCTGGTCCTTTAAAAGATGAAATGAAATAGGTAAAGCCTTAGCCAACTTTACAAAAAAAAAAAAAAAAAAGAAAAAGAAACATTTCAAATCCATGCAATTTAGGAAGAAAAAGGGTGAAATAACAAAAGATCCTGTAGAAATTCAGAAGGCCATCAGTTTCTACTTTGAGAAACTGTACTCTAATCATATAGAAAATTTGAAAGAAATGGATAGGTTCTCAGATACATATGAACTACTAAAACTGAAAAAAGAAGTTATAAACATTATAAATATTTCAATATCAGACAGAGAAATGTAGAAGTAATAAAAACAATTACTAACAAAGAAAAAACCAGGTCCTGACAAATTCACTGCTGAATTTCTACAAGAACTTGAGAGAAGATATAATGCTACTACTCCTAACCCTAATGAAATCAAAAGAGAATCAATATGCACAAAGTCATTCTTGGAAGTAAGCATTACCCTGTTAGAAAAACCAGAGAGATACTCAATGAAAAAAGAAAACTACATGCCAATCACTTAAATGAACATAGTTGCAAAAATCTTAAACAAGATACTGGTAAACAGAGTGTAGTAAATTATCAAGAAGATTATATACCATGACCAAATATAATTCATCCCAGGGACACAGAGATGGTTCAACATATGTATATCAACATATGAAATATGCTGCGTTAACAGAACCAAGAGAAAACCACGTGATCATCTCAATAGATACAGAAAAAGCATTTGAGGGCTACATGTGTAATTTGATGGGAGAAAAAGCATTTGAGAAAGTTCTATACATCTTCATGATAAAAACCTTACAAAAAATTGGAATAGAAAGACTATCTGAATCTGACAAAAAAACAACCTGTGAAAAAACAACAGTAAGCATCATATTAAATGATGAAAAATTAAAAACTTTCACCTTAAAATCAGGAGCAAGACAAGGATACCCATTATCTCCACTTCTATTCAACATCATTCTGGTAACAGCCAGGACAATTAGACAAGAGAAAAAAACATAATATGGATAGGAAAAGAGTTAAATTATTATTTGCTGATGACATGATACTTGATACTCTCCATAGAAAACTCCAAGAACTCCATCAAAACACTTCTAGATTTAATAACCAAATCGATAGTATAGCAGGATACAAAATCAGCACTCCAAAAACCAATAGCATTCCTGTAGACAAATAAAAAATTCACTCAGAAACAAATTAGGAAAACAAAGCTTCACAATAACATCAAGAAAATCAATACAATGAAGGATAGGAGATTAAAGAGTATATCAAAAAATGGAAAGATAGCCTCTCTTTTTGCATAGACAGAACCAGTATAGTAAAATGGCCATACTTCCAAAGCTTTTATACAGATATAATGCAATCCTGATCAAAATATCAACAGTGTAACTCATAGAACTAAAGAAAACAGTCCTAAAATTCACGTGGAAACACAAGAGATCTAGGTTACCAAAGCAATTCTGAGCAATAAAGGTAAGGCATGGGGTATTATAAGCTATTCTTTGAAGTCATATTGCAAAGGTACAGTGATTAAAACAGGATGGTACTGGGCAAAAGACAAATTCCAATATTAGTGAAGGAGAATAGAATAAGCAGAAACAACTCCACTCAGCTACCTGCTCTTTGACAAACAGGTCAAACATCTTCACTGGAAGAAAGATAACCTCTTCAATAAATGGTGCTGGGAAAACTAGCTTTCCATATGCCAAAGATTAAGCCTGGACCCATGTATTTCACCATATACAAAATTAAAATGAAAATGGATCAACGATCTTAATATTAAAACTGAAACACTTAATCTGGAAGCTCTTGAAGACCTAAGTTTCACCAAAGACTTTATGAACAAAATCCCAGTTGCACAGGAAATATAACAAATGTTAACAGCAGCTAAGAGTACAGTTAATTAAAAAGCTTTTGCACAGAAAAAGAAACCTCTAACAGAGTGAAGAGACAATCCGTGAAACGGGAAAAACATTTTTACCAGATACTTCTCAGCATATGATTAATAACTATAATATATGAAGAACTTTTAAAAATGGACCCCCAGATTTAAAATCCTAGTTTAAAAATGTGCATCTGAAATGAATAGACACTTTGAGGTAAATAATCAAAAACAACAAATAAATATATGAAAAATGCTCAACATCACTATACAAATTAAAACAAATTTAATCTCACTCCAGAAAGAATGGCTATCTTTAAGAAATAAACCAGTAACAAATATGATGAGGCTCTCTGGGGGAAAAGAATACCTTCTCCATTGTTTGTGGGAATATAATTTGGTAGAACCACTTTGGGGAAATCAGAATGGAAATTCCTCAAAACACTAAAACTGGAGATTTCATTTAACCTAACTATTCCCCTTCTAGGTATCTTTTCAAAAGTCAAACAGTATATATGCACTGTATGGGTAGGTGTATACCAACACAGTTAACAATAGTTAAACCTTGGAAAAAAGTTCATATGCCCATTGACAGATGCTTTGATAAAGGAAGTATGGTATTTAGATACAATTGAGTACTATTACCATAAAGAAAGGTAAGTTTGAGACATTTTTATGTGAATGGTTGCATCTCAATTTCATAATTTTTAGAGAAATAAATCATACACAATAGTTTAAATATTGCATTGATTCTCTTTTGTGAGAAATCAAAATGTATAAGGATCAAAACAGAGGACAGATATTGGGAAGCAGGAAGAACTTGTTCCAATGGGAAGGAGAACAAACTAGGAGAATGGGAGAGGGAAGGCAGGGAAAAGGATTTTTGTCATATTGTCTCTCTAGTATAAAAAATAATAATGAAAAACTGAAAGAGTAATAAGATCCAAAATATATAATAGATACTGTAATAACAAAAGAGAAAGTTCTCTAAAGGATATGACTGTATGTATGTTTAAGTGTGCAAGATAGATAACCATACTACTAAGTTTTTGATAGTTTATCAAACAGAATAGTTTGTACTGTCATTGTTTGATTGTCCACTTTTTATGTTTTGATTTTGTAACTTGAACAACTACTTCTAAGATAACAATATGTAATTTATCAACTAGTGAGTTCTTACTGTTATTTTTTGAAATTCTGTATTATTTATTCCTTTTTTTCTGTTTTGCTTTTTTTCTCTAAAAAAAATAAAAAGATAGTCGAAGAGAAAAAGCAAAGTTTTTGTAAATAGGGAAAGGAAAAAGGTTAAAGGGAGAGTAGAGGAAGGGGAAAAAGGAATTAAGATATGTTATGTACAGGTACAAATTCTCCACAATTAATTCAATCATCATATATGGGAAACACGTACTAGTAACAAATAAAATAAATTGAAAATTCTGTCATTGGCTATATGTCGGTAATTACTCAGTATATTATATATGTTATGTGTCTGCTTTATTGTGTTTCTCCTGTTGATATTTTCACTATATTTTATTTGCCTTTTTCTTTTTTTCTAATTTTTTAAAGATATTTCAGTTAAGTATTTCCACTCTCATGATATATTGTATGCTAATACTTTCTAAATCTCTAAGCTTCCTTTCAGCATTATTTATTCTTTTTCTATGAGGCCTGTTGTTAATTTACAATTTTACTCTCAGCTAGTATTATACTATAATGAATATGTATTTTAATTTTCCTTTTCTTCTATTCTTCTGTTATAAAGCTGCTATCTTTTTACTGTATCAGAATCTTTAATATTTCTCACACTGTTTTACCAATGATTGTTTTCCTTACTTCTTCTTAGCCCTGCCGTGAAATATGTAAACCACTCAATACCAGTCTGTCTGTTCTAACTTCTCCACTCTTTTTCAGATGATTGTCTATCACCACTTATAAGAGAGGGGTTGCAGTTTTAGGATGACCCCAGAATGCCAATGAATTCCAAAATACCCAAATGTTCAAGTCTTTTATATAAATGACATTGTACTTACATATAACCTATACACATCCTCCCATATGCTTTAAATCTTATCTAGATTAAAGCATCTCATACAATGTAAATGCCATGTAAATAGATACTGTGATAGGTAGGGATAATGAAAAGGAAAAAAAAAACTTTACAAGGTGAGTAGAGATGCAATTTAAAAAAAATTTTCTCTGCTCTATGGGGATGGAACTCATAGATACAGAGAATGGATAATAGGTAATGTGTATACTTATCTGGTGTGGTTTAAGACTAATTATCAGGCTATTTTTATTCTTTATGTCATAACTAATTTATTTTTAAATTTTATTTTGTAAAATTATTTTTTTGGCCAATGAGAGCACAGCAATGTTTACTGACCAGAGACTTTAAAATGTTATGTAATGATGTTACCCTAATGATGTCAGCTTTCCTCTGTGAAGAGGTGGACCAGTTTCCTGGGAAATGAAAGACCACATGGAGCAGATGGGGGCCAGCCCGGGGAAGATGCCTGTAAACCAATTCTGCCACTAAACATATATGAGTAAATTGAGACTAATTCATACAATTCAGGCCTAGTAAATCCATCAGATTGTAGACAGATCCCAGTTTAGGCAACTGAGATTAGGTGATGAAATGAAAGAATCAGAAGTTAAACAAAATACTGGTTTAAGTCATTAAAATATATGCAACAAAAGCTAACATATGTGCTGACTATCTTGCATTCTTTTATGTTGGTCGGTGTTATTTATTTTCTATATTATCTCAGGTATTACAATTTCTGGGTCTACTCTGAAAATTACAAAATATATCTTTATTATAATAACTCCCTCAGTAATCAGAAAAAAACATTTGAAAAAAGACTGCCAGTTTAGAGTGGAAAATGAGTAAAAATAGCTGAAAGTACAGAAAATTCCCCAAAATGTAAATATGTGAAAAAATAAGAAAGCCCATATACTGTCCACACAGGGATCAGCAATATTTTATTTAACAGCTGAGTGGGAAACATTTCAGAGGCTTATACCATGAAGTCTTGTCACAATCATTTTGATTGATATTTTAATTTTTAGGCTAACATTATTCCTTTGTTCTTTTGAAATTGTCATTTTATTATGTTTGTATTTCCATAATTTGTGGTGATGAGCAGCATTTATCCCTATAGTTCACCAAAAGTCAGGTACTTTCTTCTAGTACTTAAATTTCTTTGAAGACTTTTCTCTTGGTTCTGATTTTCAACAATTTTATTACACTGTGCTATGGTGTAGCATTTTTTGTAGCTCTTGAATATATAATTTGGATTCTAATTATACATGCAATTCTATATAATATGTATAATTTCACTATGCTTACAACTCCCTTACTATTTATTTCACGTTTTTCCCCATTGGGCTTTGGTTGGATTCTTACAATGTGTCCAGCCTGAAATCTATCAATGACTCATCTTTCATTTCACATGCAGTAACTTTCAGTATTTTTCACATTGAAGATTCTGTTTTTCACTAATCTCTTTAGCGTCTTTCACTTCTAAAATAATTAATATGGAATAATTATTTACTTGTATTTTTGTTAGTACTACTGGGTGGTATTTCCCCCACTAGTTAATTGCCTCTTTAAATGTCTGTCACTTTATCATTCCCAATTCTAACATGTCCTATATACCAAGCCAAATTAATTCAGTTCATGTTCTAGTTGCCTATTATGTAGAAAATGACTTCAGAAGAAAGCCATGGTTCTCACTGCTTAAGAACTTATATCCCTGTATTTCTTGTGGCCCAGTGTCATTAAAAAGTTTTTTTTTTGCATATTTCCAGTTTTTTGCAATGATGAATTTGCTAAGATCAGTCAGAAAACTTTAGAAGCTAATTCTTGTTTTCTGTGAATCTTACAGCAGATAGAGGTTGAGGACTCTACTTCTGTGACCTTAATGGGAAATACTAGATCTGTCCAGTTACCAAATGAAAGCTCACCAAACAAAAAACCAAAGCAATAACAACAACAACAACCAAACCAAACCAAAACAAAACAAAACAGAGAACATTTATTTCTAGATAGGTTAGGAAAACTGACTCATGAATGAAAGACATAGCACCAATGGCCCAGTTTCTAGAACTCATTACCAGGAAGGGCTTTGGTTTGAGGAATAAAACCAAAATCCACTTGTGTGAATTGGGATCATTCCTGTGGTATATGTCAAGTGTCTGTGGGTTATTCATGTATTTAGCTATAGTTTCTTAGATAACTTTAAGGTAATTTCAGATAATCCTAGAGCCTGAATGATACTGTTTCCACAAGTGAAGAGCAAATGGTTTTGGTACTGAATGAAAATGAAGCATGGCTTTGGAAAATTAGATGTATTCTTATTTCATGATGCTAAGTAGTCTGAATTTTACAAAAGGAGAATTGAATAATAAACCCATCAGGTGGTAACACATAATCATTTTGCTTATCTAGAATTTTAAATAAGAAATAGTCAAGTAAGTCTTCCTGATCTTCTGCATCAAAAGAGTCACGCAAGTTAAAGAAGGAACCTCTAAGATTGTAATGTCCTCATAAACATACGGTTTAGTAATTATACACTTCAAATAGATTTTATTTTCATAGTTTGGAAGCACTGTGAATGACCTTAATATGCCTTACTATACACATCTTTATCTCACTTTGCCAATGAAAAGAACAAATTTTACCTCTGATCTGCTAGCTCAAGGTATTAAAAAAATGAGCTTTAAACTGATGATTCCTAGGTTATTTGTTTCTTTGATTTTGTGACAAGAAAAACACAATAACTGTTTCTAAGATTCCCTTGACTCTAGTAAAGGCAGATTGAAGGATTCTCTGCACAATACCCTAGGCTTTCTGAATCTTGTCATGCACACTATGCAAATGAGAGCCCAACCAGAGTGAAAGATCAGGGGTAGGATCTGGGTTTAAAAGAGAAAATGACCCATGGTAGAACACTGAGTGCAAGTTAGAGATGAAGGAAGACAGGACATGTAATATATGCCAATCATTCTGGTAAACATTATAGAGGTATTAACCTTTTTAGCATCCCTGAAAGTAGTGTGGGAGGCATAAATTATGTTTTTGATACTCTATTTCCCTTTTTTTCTAGTAAGAAAAAAATACTCTTAGTGAAGTATTCCAGTGGAAATTACTCAGTTTACAAGCTTCCTTTGCAACAGTTTTGTACAATAGGTATCAGTTATAGTTTTGGGGGAATTTTTTACATGAGTTAACACCTTCTTTCTTTCCCTTGCTTTAAATATGGAGCTGAAACAACCACCTGTGAAAATGAGAAAACAGCTAAAAAGTTTACAGAAAAGATATTGTCACCCAAGCTAAAGGCAGTAACCATCTACCATCAGACGTGCTGTGTCATATGAGAAATCGGTATCTAGACATGCTATGCACAGGATTACCTTTCTTGCAGCTAGGTTCCTTACTGAATATCAAGTCTAGCCATTCTCCCAATATTTATAAGAAACTTTTGGCACAATGAGCTTACATAGCTTGACTAAAATCTTACAGGTAAAAAATAAAGGTAAATTGAAGAGGGAACTTGCCTGAACTTACATGGAGAGATGGAATTTAGAGCTTGTATTGGGGAGAAAAGTACATAGGAAACATCTCCAAGAACTGTAAATTACAAAGAGGGACCCTGGAAGGTATAGGACTTTTAAGTTTTGTTTTCTATTACAAATGTGCTTTCTCTTAGGCATTTTTAGAGACTAGAAAAAAGCTTTAAGTAGCTTTTATTTACTTCTTGGTTAATGAACTATGGTTCATATTTTAATTATATAAACATGAAAAGTAATTAGTACTTTTATAGTCTTATCTATTTGAAGCAGAATATAAACTAGTTTCTGTAACAAATAAAAAAGTGATAATGATGACCATAGTGTACAGGCTTGAAGTATAAAGCAAATCAATCAAATTGAGAATATCCTTATTTCAAATTCTCCTTACTTAAACAAGATTATATTTGAAGATAGATGTTACTTTTTGAAAACTTTAAAGCTCTAATGGGTTTTCCCATACTTACTGAATACCTATATTTGCAGTTTTAGGGATAACAGCAGGGTAGATAAATTATTTCCCTTAAGAAACTTAGACAAAACTGATAGACAATATATCTTACATTATATAATACCACAGTGGGATATGATGTGGCTTTCTTTTATGCAACACTAGATTCTAATTAACAGTATTAGGAAAATTTAAATAAAGATAAAATAGATGCTTTGTGGGAATACAGAAAAATGAGTCATCAATTATACTCAGGGGTAGGAAATGTTCATTTTAAAAAATTTATTTTAAAAAGGATAAAACCAAGGAAAATAAAACAATAAAACCAATCAAAACAAACCAATATAAGTGAGACAGGACATCAAAACAATACAAAATCAACAATAGTTACTATAATGTCTCTTGTTATCTTCAAAATAGGTGCAGATATGTTCAGACATAGTAAAACCCAACCAGAAAAGAATAGAACCAATAAAAACAAAACAATGAATGCAATCAAAGACTTTAAAACAAGACCCTAGACCCACAAGGTCAGTGAAACAACAAACTCTACAAGCATCAAATTGTATTTCATCTCAATAGCTATCATTGCAGTCCGGGTTTCTCCAGATCAACCGGTTGCTCATGGGGCAGGGGTTGGTTCTTCTTGTTTACCAGCCCATGCACCAGATGGGGCTGGAGTCTAACTGTCCCCTTGTTAGCCCAGTATGGTGGTGGTTCTCAGGCAAGGCTTGCTTTCTTGAGCTGTGCCTTTTTTTATCGTGCTGGAACATGGGAAAAATTCTTACAGGGAAATTATTTTTGTACAAATGTTACAGGGTCCATTAGACCAAGAAGATGTCAGCAGACTAAGGATGGGAATGAAAGGTTCTAGACTGAACAAACAAGGGATAGAGATAAAAAGCTCTGTAAGTTTTAGTTGTTATTGATGCTAGAGTAAAAAATGCTTGAAAAGATGCATCTCATTATGCTCTAGAAAAATCGAAGTATAGTCAGACTTATAAAACTAGCATCATTTTGGCAGTAGAGAAAAATTGGTATGTTAATATTTTATAAAATACAACCACTCTTAACAATGGGTGGAGTCATTTGGCAACTGAGAGGTGATTTGTGAGAACAACCAATCCTATAAATTTAAAAACAACTGTGCTTTTGAAGCTGGTTGTATTATTATGTAATATAGAGAATTACTATTATTAAATGCATCTTTAATGATGAGAAGATTATTGCATGGAGAATTTTAATAATTTGCCTGAAATCATACAGGTGGTAGGTAAAAATAAGATAGAAGAGATACAATTGTTAGTATTTTGAAGATGATTCAGGATATGAATAGGGAAAGAGAAATGAGAATCATCTAAAATGTAGAAAAAAATAATTTTAGAAAACATTGTGGAGAAACTCATAGGAGAGAAAAGAGAAAACCAAAGTTGTTCTGGAGATTTCCATTTTAGGGGGTTCAGGAGAAGATACGTTTGTCTGAAGGGAACTTAGATTGAGTATTTTTGAGTAGGATGAGAAACCACAAAACACAGAAATAATCTGTGTGCAGTTGAAAAACTAATGCTTAGAAGTGAGCTCAGATAAGAAAAAGGATGTAGAATGGAGAAAAGTAGAACATAGAAATGTGGAAGTAGAGAAAAGAATATGGTCCCTTTACAAATGCTTATATAGAAAAGGATATATTTATAAAAATGAGCTGTAAAATTTATTGGGAGGATTGTTGCTTTCCTTCTCACATGACAAGTCATGTGTGAAGAAGTAAACTAAATATAGCGGTTAGTTGGATGCAGTTTGAAGGACATTATATATAATCATTTAGATTCTTGGTTTCTTCATTTTCTCATTATTTTGTCATACATGTATACTTTTAAATTAGCTTTCAGTATATCTCATTTGAAAGTGACCTAGTTTTCCAGTGAAAATTGTGCTGTGATTTTCCAGAGGACGCTAAGAATGAGGAAATATTTCCAGAATAAAAAGAAGTTATACTTGCAATCAATTGCATTTGCTCAGAAACAAACAACAAAAACAGAAAAAAGCAAAAAAACCCAAAACCCCTGCACTTTTTCTATATATTTATCCTGTGCCAGGTTAGGACTCTCAATAAGAGGAAGCAGCAGTGTTTTGACCTAAAACAGTCTGTCAAGGTCACTGAGACAAAGCAAAACTGTGCTTAGTCCCTCGCTCTTCTCTCCTGTCTCCCCAGTTCTCTGGAAAACAATTCTGAGAGATTGTTTCAGCAGCCAACTCCACCTCTTCCATTCCTATACCAGGCTCTGAGAATTTCTCCTGGCTTTGTTTTGAATACTTAATTTCTGGACACATCTGTTTTTCTTCAGGAGTTAACTTTTAAAAGTAACCTTTCAGAAGATGAAAGAGAAACATAAAACATTTTCTTTCTCTTGAAGAATTTCATTTCTCTCCTCTCAGGAGACAATTTCACATGGAAGCTGTCTGGTTCACTTTAATCTGAGCTACTTGTTTCATTTAAAAAAATAAGAAAGTGGGTAAACAACATGGTTTATAAGCAGACACACAACTCAAGTACATTTTCTTTTAATTTGTGCCAATTAGTTGACCAAGAGAGGGTAAGGTTCCTGTTTGGTAAAAAAGAAAAAGTCCTGACTACTTAGCAAGCTACTTCCCCAACACTGTAAATTCTCAATCCATTTTTCAAGGTTATCTTTCATGTTTACCACTTTATTTTCTAGTACTTGTAGTTTCTCACTTAAAACTGAAGAGCAACAGAAATAATTGCAAACATAATTATGTAATGAAGGACCCTTTACATGGTTTGTACTTCATTACAGCTGCCCAGTTATGCCTCTAAAGGCAATCCGTTGTTTTTTCTATTCCCCTTGTTGAAAGATGCTCTTGACAGTTACTGGAACAAATTGATTTTCATGTAATTAGTAGATTCAAATCAGAAGATTTACTAGAACATAATAAATTTGTTTGATAATGCATTCTTTCCTGCATTTGGACTTTAAAGCATTTTGGAGACTCTTGGGATAGTGATATGCTTTAGTTCTATATTAGCCATCCAGAACATAAAGCTCCTTGCAGGATCTACAAGACAAAGAATAGATTGCTGACTGCTAATAATTTACTAGAAATGTTTTTGTTGGGTGACTGTTTGGACAGTAAGAGACATTTTACTCCTTAGGTTTTTTGTTTGTCTGCATAACTGGAAATGAGAGCATTAATTTGTGTTTTTAATCCATGGCATTGTTCCAGCTCTCTCTCCTCCCTTTTTTGTCTCTTCCTGGAAGGCAGCTGGGTGTAGACATCAGTAAGGCAGTATAAGATTAGGAAAGTAAGATCTGGTATCAAGGCTCCCGTGAAGATAGCATCCTAGCCATGCACCCTTTAAGAAAGATCAGGAGATTAAATGAATAAATGCGTATATTGAAACATAATAGGGGCTTGCTTTCTTAGTCATTAGTGTTACAGAAGAGAAATACAATATTGACATAAACCACAATTCTCTTGAAAGTCTCCAAAATGCTAAAATATATGAAAAGTTAGAATGAATTCTCTTTCGGGATAAAATATTGATGTGAATTTCTGTTTTCAATATATAGAGACAGAAAGAAGAAATACACATGTTTGCACACTGGGAGAGTCTGGGTACTATAACATGACTGTGGTGATGGTCTTAGAATATATTTGTCGGCTTCTACAAACCACTGTCCACACAATGGCCAGGACCCTCAGAAAAATGGCTGACTCGAGAGTTGCCATGTGCAGGGAAAGAAAAAGTGACATGTAGCCCTGTCTTTTGCCACATGTAAGATGTGCACAAAGCATGATAAGAACATGTCAAAAAGGACATGAAAGATAGACTAAAAGTGCTGTGTAGTAGCCAAATAAGGGATAATTTAGTTTGTACTGCCAAAGCAAGCACAATAAGAGATAATTTAAACAACAACAAAATAATGATAGTAAAGGACTCTAAATAATTGATAGTTCTGCATGATACAGATAAATAAATGCATACATGGAGTAGGAGAAAATTCTTCCTTAAGGTAGAATGTCAACTAATAAAGGTGGATGGAATGACAAAATGAGAATATCCTCATTCTCCATTCAACAACCTTTGCAATAAACATCAATTCAGGAAAGAACTGGCAATACTTGTTAAAACTTATGGGAAAGTGCAGTATGAGGGTTAAAACTTTAAAATACTTATTTTCTGTAAATAGAGGAAGAAGTTATAAAAGGCAAAGCCTGCTGAAAACATCTAAATTAATTGATTAAAATTAACATTACATGTTACAATTTACTTATGTGAAATATTAAAGTAGCAATTTACTAATGTGAAATCACTAGCTCTGTGCCACCAAGCAAATTCAATGAGAAGAAATTGGTGTCACTCTGTAAAATGCCAGCCCAAACGCATAATTTGGGTCCCATGATTGGAAGTCATTGGTTAAATCCTAAATGAGTAACATTCTCTATATTGACTGGCCCATAATCTTCACAGATGTCTTCATCAAAATAATCATTCAAAACAAGGAATATTTTTGACTGAGGTAAATTATAGAAGCATGACCAATGCATGTAATCTATGACCTAGAATTAGGCTGTTACTATAAATGCCATCACTAGATAATTGGTAAAACATGCATGAGTTCTCTGTGTTATTTATGATTTATTTAACTGATTCTTGTAAATTCTTTGAATTTTTTCTCAATGAAGGTAATAAATGCCATTAGCATAGTACCATCATTATCACTCTGTCTTTTAGCAACCAATCCTTCTGTAGGGCCTATTACAGCATAATTTTAGCAAAGAAAATTACCCTGTATATCAATATCATATATACTCCCAGCAAGGTTCAGTACTTACCAGTTACATGTAAACAGGTCTGTGAATTGCTAGATAAATAGCATCCTCTCATGAAATGCTCAGTGAACAAGCCAAGTGATGGTACAACTGGTGCTTGGAGCATTTTTACTGTGTTTTAATAGAAAATAGTAATCGCCATTCTGTTGGTACCTAGTGGAGGGAATTTTGTTATGTCATAGTTCACACAGTGGTTCAGGACACAGATACTAAAGACAGGTTTCCTGGAATTGAATTTGTAGTAAACCTCGATGAAGTATAAATCTAGGCATACAACTGCATTTTCAAATCTTGGTGTCTTTAGGTCTGAAATAGAATAATGAGAGATTCAACCTCATAAGGTAGACAATCTGACTACAGTAAAGGAATGGGAAGAGCACAGAAGAAATCTATGTGTGTTTTAAGTTTTAAGGTGTGTATAGTCACAAACGATATGTCTAGCCAACTGCCACTGGGCAATCAAAAACAAGGGAACTTCCTAATACCAATGTTTATTCATCAATTTACTTAGCTATTATTTATCCAGTATTTGGGTGTCTCTTTTTACACCAAGAACTATTCTAAGCATGAGGGATGTGGCAGTGAACAAAATATTGGGAAATATATGACCTCAATCCATAGTGTTGCCAGAAATAACTTTCAGAAGTATCAATACTTTGGAGGAAGTTCCATATGATGTGCTTTGAATAAGCATCCCTAAATGCTTAGTGTGGTTCCTATTTCTAGTAGTAACAGACACTACTAGTCATAATATAAAAGTATTTGCACTCATCTCATTCAATACTTGCAATAACCCTACAAATTAAGTACTGTTATTATTACATTTTTATTAAGCAGCCTGATATTTAGAGAAACTTATGCTTTTATCCTGGCCACATATCCAGCAGAAAGCAGATTGAGGATACAAATCTCATTCTCTCCAATATAAAGCTGATTCTACACTAACCTGTCACCTTAATCATTTCAGAATGCAGAGTCTTATATTGGGAACACCATGGGACAAGCAGAACAGCAGACTGGCTTCAGCCAGCAGGACACAATGGCCAAAGTGTAGTGTTTCTCTTCAGTGTCAGGACACAGTTACAGACTGTGATGAGTAAGCTTGCTCAGCTGAATTCAGGTACATGTAAAAGTCAATGATTAAGAACCATAAATAAATATGCCAGAAGAAGATTATGAAATTACAAACTAATGTGAGCTGTAGTTAAAAAAGGAAAAGAAAACTTTTATCTGACCACTAAATGACACCAGCATATTTTAATTCCACATAAGCGGACCCATGATGTTAATACTCAGCCTACAGTAGTGTGGAAAGGTGAAAACCAGCAAGCAGTCCAGCATCTATCACTTCTAACTGTAGCCTGTACAAGTAAAATTGAAACATAGCTAGCTTATGCCATGCTGAAATCTTATTGCATCCATGTCAAGTATATTTATAGCTTCACTTGCTTTCCGTTCTTAGGTGTCTTCTTACCAGTAAACAAAGCACAGTCCAAAAATGGCTAGGCAAAGAGCACATGAGGTTGAAATTCATTATGTTTGGTCTCTGTCTCTTTTTCTTTAAGTAAAACTCCACACAGATGCAATGTCCCTCTTGGCCTCTCTCCAGCGCTCCTTTTGTCAGAAAACCATCACTTTTTACCTTCTAGCAAATCAGAAGCCTTGTCTTCAGAGAATTTCAAATGCTTTCAAGTTGGTTTATTTTGTACTTTAGTGGTGATGGCCACAAGCTAAAAATGTGCATGAATTGCAGAAGCAATGTAGATGAACTTTCTGGAGTTCATAGTGGTGATGTCAATTACACTTAAGCCTATATGCCAAGTTTTTCACTTAAAGTGTATTGGTTGACTTTGAAAGACTGAGGAAAGATACAGGAATTAGAATTTGGTATTTCTTCCAACACAATATTTTTTAAACATCAGAATCTTTTATCACTAGATGTGAAGGTTCTTCAGTTCCTCCAGACAAATGGATCAAGGCTTCTGGGAATTTTTGTGCCTTTAATGTATACCCAAATTTGATTTCTCCTGTTCTAAAAGTTATTACATATTTTTTTCTGAGCTGCTAAATCCAGCCACAATAATACTGTTTCTCTCTGCTTTAAAGCCCTTACAATGATAACACATTGCAAAAGTTTTTACATTGCATGATGTAGGAAAGTCATATGGGTTAGTGCTATACACTTTATTAAACTCTTAACCTTTCTAGTTCATGTGCAATTTTTCTCCTTTTCTTAAGAGCTAAGTGAGTCTTAAAAGTATTTTTGGCATATTATTTCAGTGTTGCAGAGCTAAACCACCAAATGCCTGGTGTACCAATCACTGACTGCATGACTTCTGAAGCAACTCCCTGGAATGCTGTATTTCTTATAAACAATTCTTGTTGGCAACAGATTATGTAGATATCATTAATTTCATTTTACAAAGTCTGTGTTCCCATGTTTAGGAATAGGTTTTGCTTAGCCTACCTTATCAATTATTAGTGTTCTAATCCAACAATTTATGTGTTTCATTTCCATATCTACCAGCTGGAAAGATTTTTTTGTTACTGTCTTCGAATCAGGTACTATTAGGCTTTCCATTTAGGGACTGGCTGCTGAGGAGGTAGTGATGGGCCTATTTGAAAGCATTTGGTGATGACACCTTGGCAATGTTTGGCAGGTAAGAACTGCTGCAGATGATAAGAGCAGTCAGAAAAACCCATTAAGGCAGTGCTCAGGTTTAGAGTGGCAACATCTTCTCCCTTCTTTACAATCAGGGAAATGATGTCCATTTGATTTGAGTAAGTGAAGATAGTGACACTGAATTTGAAACTATACTTCAGAGAGAGTTGAACACCAGGTGTCCTAATGCTACTTTTGAAAACTAATGTTGCTTTCTTCTTAACTGACAAAAATCAGTTGTTTCACAGAGAATGTGCAATGTCTAGCCTGCCATTTGTAATAATTTAGCACTTCCTAAAATATTTGAAAAGAACTTTATGCTCATTTTAGTTCATTATTTCTCACTAGCCCTGGGGTAATTCAGCATTGAAGTCATCAGGTAGATATTAGAGCTACTAATACCAATAATAGAAATAAGTTTAATGCTATTGTCATTTGGCAAATGGCCTGCCCCCCAATGAGCTGGAAAGGTCTACTGCTGATCTCTAGATCTGAAAAAAATATGTTCAAACTATAATGTCCTAAGATGCTATTTATTTTTTTGCAGGCTATTCATCTCTACAACATAGTAAGCTGTTGTCAGATTCCCTAGCAGGTTCATTCCAAGACATACTGAAACCTGGAAACAAAGACTGATAATACTGTGCCGAAACTTTATTGTTAGTGGGTCACTGTCATATTAACACCCACAGCAGATCTACATAGGGTCCTGCTTACTCCAAGGAATAGCACTTTTAAAATAGATACAAATATATAACTGGTTTCATTTGGAATATAATTAATCTTCTAACACTGAGAGAAAATGTATTCTTAATAGAACCCGTTTTCCAGAGTCAGCCGTTGTAGACACCTTTTTTGATTAGTAAATTCTGTGACTTCTTCTTGCTTTAGGTCTTTTGAAGATGCATTTTCCTCTCCCTTGTCTCCTGTCTTCTCCACCAGGTTGTTACAAGGCTGGTTTCTTCTTGTCACATAGAATTTAATTTGTATCTCTTTATCAGAGAGGGTGTGCTGACCTGACATGCTAGAGTGGTGCTGTATTACAATTTCTTCTCCATAGAGTTTATTATCATTTGAAAAGATCTTATTTGTTTAGTTCTACTGTATCCACTGCCCCACCAGACTCTGGGATCTACAAAAGTAGAGTTTGTCTGTTTTCTTCAGCATAATAACAGGAATATCCTTCATAAACTAGGCATTTGGTAATTATACTAATTAATAATGATGGAATCTATAAGCCACACACATAATGCTGTCTCTGGTTCACAGGTATTCATAAATCTATACCTGGCAACAACCATATGGATTAGGTCTTATCATTATATTATTATCTCTATTTTTCAGGTGAGAACACTGAGGTAATGAAAAAGTTCTCTAAGCTTATGCAACTGTTCACAAAGCCTTGATTTGAAATAGTTTGAATTTTAATATCTCAACATAATACATGTGTGCTGAAAAAAATGAATATGTGGACAGATGTAAATGAATACATCATTTGTAAATATGTCTCTGTTCTTTACACACATGCATTGTATTTCCAGAGTTGAACACATTTCTGGTGATGTGTCTATGCGGTGCATACTTTTTAGGCCCTTTTATTAGAGAAAGGCATTTTCATTGAGAGTGCAGAAAAACCAATGCACACTTGTTAAGATGTCAAAAGTAACTATATGGTCACTAAGTGCTATTAGAGTGAACAACATATCCAAATGCTCCAAAGATGTTCTATTACAGTGGAGTCACTAGTAAAGTATAAACTAGTGGCTCCAATAAATATGAACAGAAAACAGTATTCTATTTAAAGAAAGTTCTAAGAATCACAAGCTTCTTAAAATAATAGTTTTTAAGCAGGATAGAATATGAATTGGTACCATTACAGTGAGGTACTCATCATATTTGGGTAGATTCCATTTCACACATGTATAAATGTAAACATATGCTATATGTTTAGTTTAATTCTACTAATAAACCAATTGAAATGAAAGAAAGTTTGAATAATTTGCCCAAGATTTACATCATAAACAAGAATAATTTAGAGAGAAGATGAGGAAGACAAAGATTAATATTTTTCTGCTATTTACAAGCAAGTATTCCAGATGCTAGATGTTTTGCTCTGCTATTTAACTGTCACAGTGATGGTTAAGGTAGATTTCATGAGCCACCATGATCCATAGGATATATAGGAAGTTTTAGAAAAAGGGAATGAATTGCTGACTGTACCACAACAAGTTAATGGGAACTAAGGGAAGATTCAAACCCAGATCTTCTGGGTTCCATACATAAATAACTGAAAGAGGACTTTAATATCTACATTATTTTTTGAATTCTGTTGCATATGAAAAATCTGTGCTTGCAGGTGTATGTTTTAGTGATGGAAGTATAAAACACTGTGTTTTGGAAGAAAACTGGTTTTAAGTAGTTTTAAGTAGTGAAAACCATGTGTAAACAAATGTTCTTTAACATCATTTGCTAATCTTAATCCTAAACATTTAGCATAAAATAATTTCATTCAACCAATTCTTACTTGTAAAAGTTAACAGTAAAGTAGACGAGAAAAACATCATAACCAACTACTTGGTAGGAACAGATTTTTCTAATAACCTCTTATGTAAATAATTTACAGGATTGTTGAATAATTTTAGTAATTATATCTGAATGCTTGATGAGAAAAATTTTGCTAATTTAGAAGCTGGATCCATGCAGTTCTGATTTTTTTAATACAAAAAACCATCATGGATAATTTGCATTTGCTCTGCTATAGAGCTTCAGCTATTTACTTAGATAGTTAGGCATAGCTCAGTGTGAAATCTTTTAGTTTAGAATGTAGCTATATTAACCATTTATATGTAATCCTCATATCTCTTTTTTAGCACTTATTCATTATACATTCTAAGGACTAAGTGTGTAGTATTTTGTGCTCTTTGATGGAAAAACTGAAGTATATTACACTGTAATTTTTGTTTTATTTAATCAAAGTCTGTTTTCTTCTTAGGAATATTTATATATCAATCAATAGGTGCATAAATACAAATAGATATAAGATACAGACGTCTATCTATCTATGCCCCCATGTACATCTATTCTCAATCAATCAATAAACTAATCAATAAATGCCAATCCTTATCTATTTATATTTAGTCATCATTCCTATCATAGGGGTCCAAAAGTAGTACAAGAGTTAAAACAAAATTCTTCCATTGGAAAAGAAGAAAGAATGAAAGAATATAATTTCTTTGAGAAATATTTTGTTTTGATTTGAATATATGTATAATTCAAACTCTAAGCTGTCAATGCTTTAGCAAAGTAAGTTGTGAAAACATGGTAATTGTATAATTAACTAATATCCTTGTTCTGATTGAAATAAAATATCATTATGAATAATCATCATTATCTTTCTTGAAGGTAAAGGGAAAGATACAACTATTTTCATTTTTATTTTATAAACATATACACATCTTCATTGCTAAGTAAATTCTAAGATGTTTTATCTACTAAAATATAAGCAATTTCTTAGACTGGTGAGACAATTGAGTACTTTCATTCTCATTAGTTCATAGACTTTTAAGAAATGATTTTGCTTAGCATATGCATGACACTTCAAATTAAAACTTTTTTTCACTGTGTGACACACCCTTCTTTATTAGCATGAAATAACTTAGTGAGTGGCTTTAAAATATGCATTTCATAATGTCACCATTATTTTTTCTTATATGTGATTATCTCTTTACTATCAATGACTGAAAAATCAGATTATATAGAAAATATATCAGAAAACTCACAGGCACTAAAAGAGGATTACCTTATAAAAAGAAACATTAAATAAACAATGCAACAAGTTAATTTTGTAGAGAAACTGAAATTATTGTAGAACCTGGACAAGTGTGAATCTATGGGTTATTTTGTGTCATTCTATTTCATAATAAGGCAGAAAAATTTATTCTTCTATAAATAAAATACTTAAATTTTGGGGGGTTATAGAAATAAAAATTTTTACTGCAGGACCAAATAATTGAAAAGTAATATAATGAATCTTGAATATTGCACATATAAGAATATTGCTGTGAAAATTTTAGTGCATTCCAGCCATGTAAAAAAACACATTTTTTTATTTATACATGTATCCATTTAGGAATTATGCAAGAATTTATAGCACAGTATGTGGTAACAATATCTATTCTAGACATTCAAAATAATGAACAAAAATAAAAAAGACCACAGATTCATAGGATGTATATGTATTTTAGAATGAGGAGACAAAAATGAATAAAAAATTAAAAAGCAAATTTATAGTTTCATAGTGGCAGGAGCCTGGGAGCAAAAATAATCGGTAAGAGTAATAGGAATGTAATGAGTTTTGCTAAGTTATATTGGTCACTCAGGTGTCTACAATCAGGTAACTTAAGGAAGAGGCTGGAGGGACTGGCCTGCTGCAAATGAATGGATAATTTGGAGAGAGAAACACTACAACAACCTGTGTGATAGCCTTGGTTGTCTCGAACCCAAAGGTGGCAAGGTTGCTTATACCAGGTTTAGTTGGGAGGTTTTCTTAGGAAAACTTTGTCTTGAATTTTTATTATCTTGAATTTTTATTATCTATTCACCTCTGTGTTTCCATAGAGCTATGTGTTTGATGTGATCCAGCATCCTTCCAACCCCAATGTTTTCACAGCACCAGTTTGCAATCTGATGTCTCACATTTTAACCTCAGGTTGAATGATGCTCTGATATGGGATGATGGCATAAATGCACCTGATATTTGTGCCATTTGCCAATGATGTGACATTGCACACATGTGTTGTAGTCAGTGTTCGCAAGGAAAACAATTTAATACAGACAACATGATTTATAGAATTATTTTATAATAGTCACTCAAAGAGTCAAATACAAAAATAGTGCAGGAAATCTGTCCACACACTAAAGACTCGAGAATCCAGCCGAGGGCCTGGATTCCACAGCAATATCCTACATGAGAACAGCTGAAGACCTAGAGCCCATAACAATGCCCCCTACAAATCCAACTGGAGGCCTAGAGCCCACAACAATGACTCATGCAAGTCTGTCTCATGAATCTGTCCTGGGAAGGCCCAAAGGTCAGTGGTAGAAGCTAGCAAGTCTGTGCCAGCAGGATGAAGAATATGTACCAGGAGGCTCAGGGATCTGCACTGGAGCCAGGAAGTAACACTCAGTGTAAGGACCAGAGCCCCCCCGAAAAGTACCATAGCCATCCTCAGAGCAATGAGGTCCCAAGATCTTCTGATGATGAAAATAGCTGACTGAGTTCATATAAACAATCCAGCATGACAAGCTTCTCTAGGAGAAAGAACAGCACACCACCTTCTCCTCTGGAGCCAGGAAGCAATGCTCAAAATATGGACCAGAGCTCCCTTGAATTCAACCAGAACCATTCTCAGCAACAATGAGGTCCCAAGCTCCTTTGATAATGGGAAAAGTCAAGTTTATATCAGGAAAGAAACTCAACAAACTCCTCCAGGAGAACCAACAACAACAGAACCAGCCACACAATACTTCTTCCCCTCCAGTTCTCTTTTTTATCTTGGTAACAATCCTCAAGTGGGCCATGCACACCCAGCACCATGCTGATTCAGTTCATCTGGATGCCACAAGTTGACCACCAGTTGTCAATCCACCATAATATATTGTCATCTTTTATTCGTACAAAGGATAAAAGCAAGATTATCCTTTTTGATCTTAGAGGTTACAAATGGTTACATTCTTTACTTACTTTGGGAGATGTATCTATTAATTGAGAACAAAGCAAGGTTAACTTCTGTATTCTTGCTAAAAATACCTGTCTTTAAATTTCACCAGGTTTTCCATATTCCATCTTTATTACAAAGATACAAGATAGGTGAGGAACTTCATGGTGGCTTTATGCACATACACATACACTTACACATACACTTACACATACACATACACTTACACATACACATACACATACACTTACACATACACTTACACATACACATACACTTACACATACACATACACATACACTTACACATACACTTACACATACACATACACTTA
>PVLA01014552.1:0-29862 GCA_004027455.1 Hydrochoerus hydrochaeris | reverse complement strand
GGTGATGGTGGTGATTTATTGTCTTTTTCTTTTCCTAGTCACATTACAAAAGGATAGGGCTAGGTCCTATAAAACTGGCAAAGGAACTAGCAAATATTATAAAAACATTACAGTTCATGGAAGTTAGCTCAGCCCTGTCAGCTTTACATGTGGAGGGATCAGGCTGAGTGGGGACACTGGGAGAGCAAGGGGCCAGCTCATTCCATGGAACAGTCCTGCTGTCAACAATAGGTTTTTCTGGAATT
Organism: Hydrochoerus hydrochaeris; assembly: GCA_004027455.1. NCBI lineage: Eukaryota > Metazoa > Chordata > Mammalia > Rodentia > Hydrochaeridae > Hydrochoerus > Hydrochoerus hydrochaeris. The sequence goes on along the minus strand of PVLA01014552.1, from coordinate 29,617 downwards.
TCACATCCCCTCAGGGTTGGTGAGTTCTCCTTCTTCCCAGATTGGCTTCCTACAGAGCACCTCTTTGCACTCTATTTATAGGTCAACTGCTCTAATCACATATTGCAAGTTTAACTTTTGTGTTTCTTTTTCCAAAGCAGTAAGTTGTTATTATAGTTACAAAATAGCATCCTCCTGACTTTATCATCCTTGGGCCATAGTCTAGTGGCACAGCACCCTTAAACAATGTCCCCCCAATACACATTTTCTAATTCCTTCAGATTTGGTAGGTAAGATCGAAGACAGGGACAGAAGCACAGTCATAGCAGCACCCATTCATCCAACTTCACAACATACACACACACACACACACAACTCTGCTCCCCAAAACTACTTCCCTAAACCACTTGTTAAAAGGAGAGAAGAGAAAAAAGAAAAACAATAAAACAAAACAACAGCAAATTAGCCAGCATGAGATGAAACAGGGCCTATCCAGAAGCAAACACAAGTGCTGCAAAAATTCTTTCCAAAATGCAAGGAGGGTAGAGGATGGTGAAAGCAGAGAGCAGAGCAGCAGAAGGGAAGCCAAGAGAGGAACATAAGAATGAATAGACAAACATAAGATGTAGGTTTTAGAAAAACAATACCCAACCCAATGCAGCAAAACCAAGGCTGAGTCACACTGTGACCAGCCATGAATGACACCAATTTGGCAAAGATTATGCACACAGAGGTGACCCCACACAGTCTGCAAAGATCTGAGTAACACAGGCCCCCTAAGCCTGAAAGACCCAGCGAGTTGTAAGAATGGTGGGTTCTCGCTCCAGAGTGTTTCATGCTAGGCACAGAGGATTTGAGCCCTGGGCAGAGTAGACAGTGGATGCCTAAGTCTCCAGTAGGGACAATGAGACCCTAACACACCATGCCACCCACCCACCCCTCAGCCCACCTTGGCCCTCCTACTCACATCCTGAGCATAACACTGCTCCTGGCGACTCTTTCCAGCTGGGATGCTAGTGACCAGGAGGATGGGAGTGCCTTGGCCAGCTGAATTTAAAGCCAGCTCTTAATTTCCAGAAGAAAGAGAGAACAACAACCTCCCTATTCCTTGGAACCCAACCAAAAAAGAGGTAAAGAATTTAAAAAGCTCATGAGGTCACACACATACACACCAAACAAACAAAACAAAATAAAGAAGAAAACAGGAGGCAATGCAAGTACAATGTGCTAACAGGGCACAGATAAGAAACAAAACATCTTCAAGGCCAAAGTGCTCTCAGCCTCTCTCCCTCCTCCTCCCTGTGGACCTCCCTTCCTGGGAGCTGGCAGTTCCCTGCTACTGTCTGGTCTGGGCTTTCCTGCTCCACTCAGTGGGCCGGGGTCTCCAGGCCCAAGCTTAAAGGCTCCCCAGGGTGATAACCACTTCCTCCCCTGGACAGCTCCCCCACTCTCGCATTACCCCGTGCAGAGGGGCATTTGTGGTTCTTGAGTGCACTCTTGTTCTGAAAGCAATGGACACAGAAGCCACACTAGTATGGGTGTCACCTGTGTGTGAGCACAGATGGAGTTTGAGGGCAGGGTGGCTGGGGAAGGTGCCTTTGCACTGACTGCAGAGGTAGATGTGCACAGCCATGTGCTGCTGAATCACACTTGGCCTGCAAGCACTTTGCACACAGCAGACATCAGACAACTGTGCCCCTGCCAGGGTGGGTCTGTGTGTGTGTGTCTCCAGAACTGCTTGTTGCACTCATCACAGAGGTTTTGGCACCTGCCAAAAGTGACATTTTCTGTCACAATCTACTCAGGAGCCACTTTTGGCAGAGCTCACACCTATGTGTCATCCCACTCTGCAGCTCCCTGTGCTGCTCCACCACCTCCTTGCAGGAAGCTCCACCCTGTACTGCTCGCAGAGGAGCCAGCGCTCCAACTTCATGTGCTTGGCTTGCTGTATTGCTCCCTCTGAGTGAAGCTCTAGGGCAGCAGGCCCCTTAGGTGCTGAAGTCCATGGAGACAGCCAGGGCAGGTGGCACATGCAGGCCACAGCACACTCAATGCAGGCAATGGCACACTCAACATTGTGTCAGCCTTGTGGTTGGGCAACATAGAGAGATGCCCAGATGTTTTTGTGCTGGCGGTGCTGGGGCTCCCGTGTGTGGGAGTCGCGTTGATTCCAGCCTCAGCTAGGGGCGGTAGCTGTACAGCACTCGCCTCTTGTCCATAGTGCAGCTTCTTAGCACTGGTGATGATGCTTCTTTGAGTAGGTGTCCTGAGCCTCTTTCATGCACCTTGTCCCCCAGCCATCCTGAGATGCTGGCCTTAGCTGCCCCAGGGCTATCCTAGCCAGGTACCTCACCCACCTGCATCATCTCTATCTTTACTTCAGCCACGCCTACTGGCCCTCAACCTGCAGCTGTTGTCAGCTCTTCAGGCCCTACAGGTGGCTGAAGCATTCCCTTCAAGACAGAGAATCCTGTGGTCCTCAAACTGCACTGCAGCCCTGGTGGGACTCTTGGCTGAGAGACCGGATGGCATAGAGAATAAAGGGCTCTGGTCTACCATGGGCCAGGGAGGTCTGTCCAGCCACACTAGCATGCTCACTCTCACTGGAATGCTTTGAGAGGAGATGCTCTTGAGGTACCAAGCTTTGTGGTTCTCTTCTTGCTTGGTCCCACCATTGGCCATGGTGGCCTCTGCATCATTGTCTTTTGTTATGGCTTGTGTCTAGATATTCCCCCAAAACCTCACACACTCATAAGTAAGGCTTCTCAGAGGTAGCTGGATGTAAGATGTGTGCATATGTATTAAGGGTGTGTGATAACTAAATTAGCCCAGTGTTTGGTTTAGCATAGTTCTGGGCATGCATAACAGGAAGGCCCAGCCTATTTGTAAATGACACCAACCAATAGGCTTGTGGTCTGTTTGGAATAAAAAGGAAAGGAAGGCACTCTGCTTCCTGCTGACTGCCTGTCCTGACATGGACTGTTGCCCCTCTGCCATGCTGCTCTGTCTATATATGCTATATGTCACTTATGTAGCATATATAGTTACCTATATATGCTAGGTGACTATAGACTGAAACCTCTACAAACAGTGAGATAAAATAGATCTTTTCTCCTTTAACTTTAGACATCGAGTGTTTTGTCTCAGCAACAACAATGTAACTAAGACATCTGAGCTCTGAATGGATGGTTTATAGGATCTTCAGGCATTATTCTTCCAGGTACTTGATCTCCAGGATCTCAATTGTGTTCAGCAGGTCACACAGGTCCTCAGCATTAACTTGCAGCATGCCCATGCAGGCATACTCCAGAATTTTTTGGAAGGTCTTCGGTGAGAGGAAGTTCAGAGTACAGTACTGGCTGTTAAGGTGAGAACATCTTGGTGGTACAAGCCAGCACTGTTTGGTGCATGAGATATTCCTGGAAGTCCGCCATGATGACCATATCACATGAAGTGCCAGTCACATCTGGTTGGCCTTGCACAACAGCCCTGCAGAGTGGCTGGTTTTCTGCAGCTGAATCAGGCCCATCTTTGTCATATGCATGGTGTTCTCCTTGGCTCAAGCATGGGGCTCTCTTTCCTTGTGTGCTCCACATGGTGGTCCAGAGTGGAGCTTCTAGATCAATGCAGGGGATGCTGTCAAGTATGGCATTGCAGAATGTGTGTGCCTGGGTCGTTACTTTTGACTTAAAGTGTTCAGTGAGTCTCTCCATCTTTTGTAATTCTTTTACAGTGTCCTCCATCACATCTACTACTTTTATTTTAAAAACAAAGGATAAAAATGATACAGAATTTAAAAAGAAATAGGAAATCAACAGTAGTTAATATATTGTGTATCGTTACCTTGAAAGAAGTTGTTCAGCTTACAAGACTTAGGCATAAAAAATGATCAGTCAGACAGTGAAAACACAAACTTTTCTTTTTGCATTCACATCTATTTCTTAAAGACACAAAGTAAGTTAGACATTGGTGAAACAAGATTGAAATATTCTGTCCACTTCAAACTTTGAGAAGATTAAAAAATGAGAAAACTATTGTGTCTTTGTTCACCTTCTAAAAGAGAGACAGAAAGAGAGAAAGAGAGAGAGAGAGAGAGAGAGAGAGAGAATTGAACCCAAGCCCTGATACTGAGCTATGTCTCCAGCCCTTTTTAATTTTTGCTTTAATTTTGAGACAGGCTTTAAATCTCTAATTGACCAGGCTGGGTTTACAGTTCAGCCCTGTCTTGTCTCGGCCTCCCCGAGTGCTGAGACTACAGGACTTTGTGACTAATTTGGGATCTAAGGGAATGCTTATAATTACTGTTGGAATGAAATTTAAAGTGTTGTGAATGTAGTACAGTACTCTGTGTTATTACAACATTCTTCGTTTACTCTTTGAAAACTATTCCACATTCAAAATCTACATGTTGAAGCAGTGTTTCACATTACAGGATTGAGAACAAGACTTAGTGGAAGGGTGCTGTTTGATCTGTGATGGAGCTGAAGGGTGATTTGTGACAGTGTGGTTATGGGCTACTCAACTTACATATCACCTTAGAGGCAGAATAGAATCACTGTTAGCAAATAAATACTCATCACTAGACATCCATTAGCTACCTGTCCTTTGCTTAGCTACAGACACTAGGGTTTGTGAAAAGCTCAGAGCAAGAAAAAAAATTCAGAAAAGGACTTGGTAAACAGCAGGAACTTACACACTAGCTGAGAAGAGAGTAAGATGCTCCTCTCATTTAACAAGAGAGTTCTGTTCCTAGGTCATTAATTGGATTGGTTGCTAAATTAGGAGTTGTATGTAGTATGTACATTACATATTCAGAACAAAGAAATGGTCAAAGGAAACTCCAGCTTCATGACTGTGCTTTTATTTGCATAGATCTTACATGCAGTACTGTAATATATAACAGAACATAAAACAACAGTACTGTACTGTATAGTACAATCAGCAAAAATGACAGTGCTTTATAAACAGTTACTGTACCAAAAAAAGACATGGAGGCTCTACAATCAGGATTTACAGATCTGTACAAAAAAAGGTTGAGTCCTAAATCCAAACAGTGTGTCCTAAGTCCAAACAGTGTACCTAGGTTGTCAGTCTGAGAGTTGCTAAACGGGATGTGGAATGAGTAATGTCTGCATAGTATATTCATGAGAAAAACAGACAGCAACAGAAGATAGGCATGAGGGAATATAGCACAGATGACTCAACAGAAGCTAGGTATGAGGTAGTGTAATATAGATGGTCTATGGAAATTTCTCTTCCAGTTCCATCCATTTTGCTGCAATTGAAAGAAATTCATTTTATGGCTGAATAATACATGTACTGTGGATATATGTACAATGTATTGTTTACCACTCCACAATTGATGGACTTTGGCTTGTTTGTATTTCTTAGCTATTGTAAAAAACTGCTGCAGACAACATGGACTCACAGGGGTCTCTGACATACTGACTTCATTTCCTTTGGAGGTATACACAGGAGTGGACATCTGGATCACTTGCTAGCTCTATTTATGGTTTGTTGAGGATTCTCAATAATGTCTTCCATGTTGATTGTGTTAATTTCTATTCTTTTCATCTCTGTGTAATAGTTTCTTTTTCCACATCCTCATTAACATATATCATTATAATTATTTTATACTAGCCATTCTGAATGGAGGGGATTATTGCTCATCCTAACTTCAATTTGCATTTCCCTGGTGCCAAAGATGAGAATTGTTTCCTCCCTTTTCTTTCTTTCTTTCTTTCTTTCTTTCTTTCTTTCTTTCTTTCTTTCTTTCTTTCTTTCTTTTGAAATGTCTGGTCATGTAATTTGCATATTTTAAGTGGAAAATGCATTTCATTGACTATTTGAGTGATTTATGTATTCTGGATGCAAACACGCAGATAAATGAATGACATATATTCTCACAATCTAGAGATCATCTCTGCAGTTTATTGATTTCTTTTGTGGTGTAGAAACTTTTATTTTGATGTAATGTCCTTTGTCGATCTGTGTTTCTGTTTCATGTGGTTTAGTGTTCTTGCCCAGAAAATTATGGACTGCATTAATGCCTCAAATTGCTTCTCTTTTTTATTTTTAAAGAGAACAAAGTAAAAATAACAATAAAACCATTTGAAACAGGTAAAGATGACAGAACCAACAGCTAGTACCTTGTGTATTGCTGTCTACATAGTAGTTATTCAGAGTGTAAGATATAGGCATGATATATTGCCCAAACAATACTAGCACAGATATATCTTTTCAAAAAACTAACAGAAAATAGCTGCATTACTATCTAAACAAATGCAAATATATATACCTTTTCCCCTCTTAACGTATTTTTCTAGTTCTTTTGGAATCTCGGGTCTTACACTTAGCTCTGTGATCCTCAGGAGTATGGCCATTTTAACAAAATGAAATCTTCCCATCCATGATCATACCAGGCCTCTCCAAATTTTAATTTCCTCATCAATTAGTTTCAACAGTATTTTTTAGGTTTCACTGTAGAGAATATTTATTTCCTTAGTTGAGTTTAACATGAGGGGCATTTACTTTCTGGTGTGTATTTCACATGAACTTTCATTATTGCTTTTTCAGCAAATTGATCCTACTGTATGTTGATTTCATAGCATACCATTTTGCTAAATGAATTTATCACTTCTGATAGTCACTTGGCAAAGTTTATGGGTTTTACAACATACACAGCAAATAATCTGCAAAGGGGGAAATTTGGATTTCTTCCTATTCCTATGCCTGTATTTTGTTTTGCTAATTGCCCTGGATAAACCTAGTGGTCTACAGAAGAAGAGTGCTCACACTGGACAGTGATATGGTCTAGACCAGATGTGCCTCAAGAGCCTTGAGCACTCATCAGCCTGGCTTTTAGAAGGTGACTGCACCATGGGAGCAATGTAGTCGACTCGCCCTCAGGTGATGAGGTCTGTTTGGGAAAGGTAGTTCACTAGGGGCATGACTGGGAAGAGCACCTTTATTCAGGAAGATTTCTGTTTGCAAATAATTTGGTTTGCAAATGAAAGTTTTTGGCAAAACTTTACTTCCATACACAAACTCCACATCAAGTGCCAGACACAACCATGGTCCTCTTCCCCATACAAACACAGACATAGCCTGATTCCCACAAATAGTAAAGCAAATTAAGTTCATCAATGGAAGCACCACTGTATCTCCCTCCCTGACTCCTCCATTTACTCCACCTCCTGGACACCATGACATGAGCAGCTTTTCTCTACCATAGCTTCATACACTGCCATTCTGTCCCGGGGCTAGGGATGAAAACCTTGACCAACATCAACTCCTCCTTTTCATTGTGTCAAGTATCCTGTTCCAAGAATGTGAAAAAAGACTGAAGACACAGACTGTACCAAGACTGCTGCTACTGCATCCTCTGGCTCTCCATCATGCAGAGGGCCCTTGTAAATTCTTTGGTCTCTCTCCAGGAGACAGCCTTTGCAACACTTCTGATACTGATCTTTGCAAGCTTACCTCATAATTCCCTTGGAGCAGCATATATAATTGACACTAAATCTGTTCCTCTAAGCCTACCTCATCTGTCTTGTATAATCATATATATAGTTTATATTAAATCTGTTCCTTTATTTAACACTAACTCATACACACACGTTTGTCTTTTTCCTTATTTTAAAGGAAACGATTTAATTTTCCCCAGTAAGTAGGATGTATGCTGTGAGTTTGTCTTATATTGCCTTTATTATGATGTCTCTGCACTTAATTTGCTCCTAGCTTTTATAATGAAGAGCTGTTAAATGTTATCATCAACTCTCTCAAATATATACAAATATAACAAGACTTGCATTATGATAAGTTGTAGAGTATGACAGTTTTCACGGTTGTACTCATGCTGGCAAAACAACATTCAACATGGAGTTGGGAAGATCTGTGCAATGTATATGATTTATTAGTTGGTCTTGTTTGATTCAGGCTGATATTCATAAGGTGTCTTTTCTTGTGGGTTCATTGCTGTCTTCCCTTCTGAACGTAATCCTGTTTTTTTTTTTGTACCAGGAGTTGAACTCAGGACCTTATGCTTGCCAGTCAGGTGCTGTGCCACTGAGCTATGTCCCTGACCCTTAATCTTGCTCTTCCCATCCACCATACACAGGTTGTGTAAACCTCATGGTGTTTATCATTTGCTACTTTTCTCCAAATGCTTACTGTAATATAGAAATGAATAGTCATTTATAGTTTTCTATACAGATAAGCGTAAACATACAAATAACAGGGAAAGTGCCCTCGTTTTGTTTACCAGAGTAGACTGTGTTACACAGGCTTCTTTATACTGCTCATTTATTGCTCAGTAACATTTTGGAAAGTGTTGTGAAATTAATGAGCAGAAATACTTCTGCATACAGTACTCAACACTTACTTTTTGGCAATCATTAACTGTTTCCAGGATTCCACCATTAGCAGAATGATACTGTGACTATCCTGGAAAATAAAAACCAGCCAGAAAACACAGTAACCAAGTGGAATGATTATGAATGCTCTACATGGCACCAGAGGTCCTGAGTTTGGAAACCCTGAAACAAATGTTCATTTCCATCTACTTAGCAGCCTGATGTCCTTTCAGAACAACAGCCCTTTTGCTGAAGAAAGCGCGACCTGGTGATATGTTTTTCCTGAGCCCTAAGAAAGGGGTGGCATTCCTGCCTTGTCTTCATTTCCTGACCTCCATGCTTTTTCCATAGGGACTCCTGTACGCTGGGTCACTCAGAATGACCAAAGACAGTAATGTAAAATAACTAGCACTGGTTCTAGCGAATAGCTCCTCGGCATGAGGCTAGGTTCAGTGAAATCCAACCCTTGTAAGTGGACAGAGGACCAACATGCACTAAAAGGTTTTCTCAGGAGAACACGATTTAAGAGCTCATCTATCAGGAATGGTGGGCGAGAACCACCCAAAGGCCCCTGACATGGGGCAGACACTATTCTGGAGGTGAAAAGGACAAACTGAGGCCTGATACGGGTCAGCTCCTTTATTGAGCCCTCAATCAGAGTCCCGGGGAGGAGGTCACCTCCTGCTACTGCAATAGGGCAGTGGGAGATGCCCTACAGGAGGCCCTGCCTGGTGTCCTCTAGAAGCACTTTTGCTGTATCACAGAACTCCCAAACTCTTTGAAACCTGCAGAGGTGACCCACGCTTGTTTGAAACTGCTCAGGGAGGCCATGGGAGGCACCGAACCATGCAGAGAAACACCTGTGAGGAGAAGCCATGATCCTGACGGGGGTCCCTCCAGAAGCCACATATTCCAGTTCTTTCATGAGCCTTTCCACCAGCCCGGGGAAGAGGGTGGAGCCCCCAGACAGCACAACATTTACAAAAAGCCTCTCCTGGATGTCCATGTCACACTTCAGGATGCTGTTGCAGACCATTTTTGAGAGCCCGTGGTCTTGGATGTCCAAAAGATGAGGAGAAAAAAGCATCTCAGGCAGCTGGCACAGACGGTCCCCGATGTGGATGACATTGCCATCCTGCAGTCTGTACTTGGTCAGGGCCTTCTTCTTCTGCCTCCTGCGTGGCTTTCTCTGGGGCTCAAAGGTGACATAGCTCAGCTTCTCTTTGATTGCTTCCCCTACAACCTTGTTAAGCACGCAAGGATAGCTACATCCTTTGGCCAGGAGGAGGAGCGTGAGATGCTCTGTGATGTCCCTCCCTGCCACGGGAAGCTTGCTGACCCTGTGAGGCACAGATTGCCCCTCAAAGATGGGGACAGTGTAAGTGACCCCTTCCCCACTGTCTCCCACCAGGCCTGTGACAAAGCTGCAGGCATAGAGTGCAGGCACTGCATGGTTGCACAGGTATAGGGCAGGCACGCTAAATCTTTCGAATATGATTTTGATGGTTTTTTCTCGCACCTCTCTTGGGTTCAAGGAGGGTTCGGTCATCAGTACTGGCTGGTCAGTGGGTGTGACTCTCAGCAGCCGCCAGAAAAGTTAATTCCAGAATTTCTCCATGTGGTCCCATTGGGTTATTTTTCCGTGCTCGATCGGGTGGTGCAAATACAAGGCTTCATGATGGCACTGGGCTTCTTCTACCACAAAGTATCTCTTCAGACTCTCCCTTGTTGACAGTATATTCAATTTAGGGTGACCCACGATGGAGTTGATGACATGGCTGGGAACAACGTGTTTACATAGCCCCACTTTGCAGAGCCCAGAACCATTGTCAAAAATCACTGCCAGGTTTTTCAGTTCATTTGGAGCCGACATGCATGCACCTGGTCACTTGCGGTTCAACACAGTGAAGAAGACTGGGTCCACTTCGAAGGACAGCAGTTCTCTCTGGAGGAACAAAAGCCTCAGGATTCTGAACTTCTCAAGGTGTCCACCTGGTAAAGCTAAGAGTTCATCCCCAGTCCACCAGAATGACTGTGCTCAGCCCATGAATGCTGTCTCCTCTCTGGAGGCCCAGGGACTGCTAAGGCTATTTCATAGTTACTTGCCTAATCTGTGTCACAATGTAGCCAAGGCAATGATTGTCCACAGTGAAAATCAGCAGGGCGGTGCCCCTGAGCCAGCAGCACTGCCTACTTAATGAGACAGGAAGCAGAGAAAGGTGAACGCACCAGCACACAGCCATGACTGACATAAGAAAGCAAAGCAGAAGCCTAATTTAGACCAAACCGAGGCAGTCACACCATGAGCTTGTACAGAAAACTGCCTTCTGTGCTCTGACGAGCTGCTGAATGTCTGCCACAAAAAAGAAAGAGAGAAAGAAACAAAGGAAGGGAGAGAGAGGGGGGAGGGAGAAGGAGGGAGGGAGAGAGGTGTAGAGAGAGAGGGAGAGGGGGAGAGAGCGGGTAAGAGAGAGACAAATAAAGAATGAAAGAAAGCAAAAACAACAAAAGAGAATGAAAGAACAAAAGAAAAAGAAAGAAAGAGAAAGAAAGAAAGAGAAAGAAAGAAAGAAAGAAAGAAGAAAGAAAGAAAGAAGGAAAGAAAGAAAGAAAGAAAGAAAGAAAGAAAGAAAGAAAGAAAGAAAGAAAGAGAGAGAAAAGGCCCTTTTTGACCAGGGGAGGAACAAAGCATCAGGCACAGGTTCAGGGTAAACACCAATAGCCACAATTCACTCAAAATACTCTTTTATTGCCCTTAAAATTGTTTTCTTGTTGTTAACTTTTAGAGTTAAATGTCATACACAATATGATGTGTCCATTTTCAGTGATTTTTCTATACATCCATTTCTGTGATCTCAGATCTTCACAGATAGGTACAAACCTGAGAAAAGTCAACTTCAGAAGGTTTTCTTCATCTCACCAAAGAATTCCTCTACCCTTTAGCTACGGGCTGTCATCAGGTTGTACTTCTGAGCCCTGCACATCAGTAAAAGTATCTTTTGCCTTGTACATTTTGACTTTTCTGCATTTCTCATATTAATGGAATAACATTATGTGTGAACTTTTTTCTCTGGCATCAGTAACTCCTCAGAATGCCTGTTTTCTTCTAAGACTTGTGTACTTAGTTCCTACATTTATCTCATTTGTAGTTAACTTTTGTGTATAGTGTTGGTTTCCAACTTCTTTGCTTTTAACGTGGTCAGTCAGTTACTCGGACCTGTCTGTTGAGACCCACAGTTACCCCACTGACTGATTACATCCTTGTCAGTCTACAGTGATTCATGGACTCCTGTGCTCATTGCTGTACTTTCAATTGTATTCTGTTTACCTATATTTCTATCACTGTGCCAGTAATGCATTTCACAGATTTCTGTGGCTCAATGATAAACTTTGAAATTAGGAAGTGTTAATGTTTCTTCTTCTTCTTCTTTATCCTCAAGGCAGATTCAATGTTCCCTTCAGTTCCATGTGAATTTTATGACTAGCTCATCAATTTCCACCAAGAAGTCATCTGGAATTTTGCTATGGTTTGTCTTGAAACATTAAATACATGGGGCAGTAGTATCATCTTCGTGCTATGATCTCTCCCAATCTATGAACATAAGCTCTTTTGTCCATTTATTTAGATCAATACTTTAATTAGTCTTGTCAGGTTCACAACACAGTTTTCTGCTACTTCTGTCAACACTACTCCTGAGAATTTTGTTATCTGCATCTTGCAATTGGAACTCTTTTGATAAATTCATTTTCAGATATGAAGTGTGGGGCTGCAGAGAAATAGTTTTTGTGTCTACATATACAGAAATGTACTGGGAAATCTTGATGAACCTAATTTGCTTTAATTCTGATTTTTGTCTGTGTGACTTGTCTATGATTTATTTTTTATATAAATATAATTTTAATTTGACAGAAATAATTTAATTTTATAGAAGTATAAATTTATATTTGTTACTAAATATATAACCATGAAAATATTTGTACTTCCTTTTCATCTACAAATATGTATATGTATACACATATATATGTATATAGTTTCACTTTTTAAAAGAAATGCTTTTGGTTTCAATAATTTCCCTATTTTCATTTGAGTTTGTTATCAGGATACTTTTGGCCTGATAGGATCATTTGTATAATTTCTCATTTTCCAAAATGCATACCTTTCATCTCCTTTTCTTGGCTAAGCTCCTGTGATAGGAGTTATAGCAAAATGTTGAATAGAATTGTTGAGCAGATCAACCACACAGTAGAACCCTAAAACTCACACTATGGACTGTTGGGATAGAAAGACCAGATATTTACCCAAAAGGTGAAAATGACTAAACAAAAAGGCAAAATGCAATCTCGAACCTCTAGTCCATCAGGAGCAAGTACAGGCAACAATGAAGTAGAGGACTTTAAAAGTCATACACCAAAAAACTCTGAAACAATAGCAAATGAAGTAAAAAAAAAACAAATCTATGAGGCTATAGAGGAATTCAAATTAGAAATAATGTCTTATGTAAAGACAGAAATAACAACCTTAGTAAATCAGTTGTTCAACAGAGCTAGAGAAGAAATAGATAAAAAAAAAACAGGAGCATGGGAAATTAATGGAAACTTTGAATGAACAATGCATAACACTCAGAGAATCCCTGAACCAAATTCAAAGAGATATCCAAGAAACAAAAAATTGTATTGAAAGATGGCAAAACCATCTAAATGAAGCTGAGGATAGAATTTTGGACCTTAAGGACAGGATCTCAGATAGCGATCATGAAAGGGTAGAATTTATAAAAACAACAAGGCAGCATGAAATGACAATTCAGCAGCTTCAAGATGATGCCCGGAGAAACAATCTAAGATTAATATGCATCAGTAAGGAGGCAGGATACAGCACAAAGTACACAACTAAGATTTTCGTAGAAATAGTGGCAGAAAATTTCCAAAACTTGGGGAAAATTCTGATATACAAATAAGTGAGGCATATAAAATGCCAAACAGTCATAACCAACATAAGTCTACACCCAGACATATAATAATTTAGAGCTCAGACATACAGCATAAAAAGAGAACACTGAAAGCTGTTAGAGAAAAGACACAACTCACCTATCAAAGAAAGCCTATTAGAATCATGGCAGACTTCTGAGTGCAAACCTTCAGGTTAAGATGAGCTTGGAGTGAAATATTTCAAGCCTTAATAGAAAACAACTTTCAACTCAGACTGATGTACCCAGCAAAACTGTCTGTCAAATTTAATGAAGAAACAAGATACTTCCATGATAAAGAACAACTGAAGAAATTCATGCCCACCAAACCAACCTTAGAAAGAGTGGTGAAAGACATCCTAGAGAGAGATAGAAATGACCAGAATCTCCAGAACAACAACAGAAAGAAACCACCAGGCTGGACAAGAAATTAAACAAGGGAGAAAAGTAGGAAACCAACAATAGGAACAAAACATGGCAAAGTCAAGCCATTACATCTCAATGATATCCATAAATGTAAATGGGCTCAACTCACCTATCAAAAGAAACAAATTGAGGGAATGGATCAAGAACCAGGATCCCACAGTATGCTGTATACAAGAAACACATCTGACTCAAAAAGAAACTCATACTTTAAAAATCAAAGGATGGAAAACAGTATTCCATGCAACAGGAACCCAGAAAAAAGCAGAGGTAGTTATTCTGTTTGCACACAAAGTGAATTTCATACCTAAAATGTTTAAAAGAGATAAAGAAGACCACTGCATACTTATTAGTTGAAAACTACAAGAGGAATAACTAACAATTATAAATATATATGCACCAAATACAGGAGCACTGAACTATATGAGAAAAAAACTAATGGACATGAAAAACTAAATTCACAAGAACACAATTGCAGTAGGAGACTTTAGTACCCCATTGTCACAAAGAGATAGGTCAACTAGACAAAAAGTTAGCAAATAAATAACAGAACTGAATCATACCTGTGAGAAAATGGACTTAGTAGAAGTTTACAGAGTGTTCCACTGAACCACATCAAAATATACATTCTACTCAGCTGCACATGGGTCATTCTTCAAAATAGACAATATATTAACCCATAAAGCATTCTTAGCTAAATCTAAAGGGAGGAAAATTATCCCATGCACAATTTCTGACCATAGCACACTAAAATGGGAAATCAATGGCAAACAAGCTTGCAAAACCTGCATAAATACATGGAAATTAAACAAGAACCTTCTGAATAACCAGTAGGTTACAGATGAAATTAAAGAGGAAATAAAACAATACCTACAATACAATGAAAATGCAGATACAACATACTGTAACTTATGGGATGCAGTGAAAGCAGATCTAAGAGGAAACATATAGCAATAAATAGTCACATCAAAAAAAGGGAACACAAATAAATAACCTAATGCTATATCTCAAGCTTATAGAAAAGGAAGAGCAAGTCAAACACAAAATTCATAGAAGAGAGGAAATTTTAAAGATTAGAGTAGAAATTAATGCAACTGAAACAAAAAATGCAAAGAATTAATGAATCAAAGAGCTGCTTTTTTGAGAAAATAAACAAAATTGATAAACCCCTAGCTAATGTTATCGAGAGAAAGAAAGAAAAAACCCAAACTCAAGCAATAAGAACTGAAAAGGGGAAAATTACTACAGCATGCATGGAAACTCAAAGGATCAGGAGCATCTACTTTGAAAATCTCTACTCACTTATAGTGGAAAACACAGAGGAAATGGACAGATTTCTAGGAACATATGAACTACCAAAGCTCAACCAAGAAGATATAGCAATTTTGGATAAACCAATATCATCTACTGAAATAAAAAATGCAATTAAAAACTTACCAATAATGAAAATCCCAGGTTCTGATGGATACACAGCTTAATTCTATTAAAAAATTAGAGAAGATTTAGTGCCATTACTCCTTAAACTCTTCAATGAAATTGAAAGAGAAACAGTCCTCCCTAACTCATTGTTAGAGGCAAGTATCCCTCTGATACCAAAACCAGAAAAAGACCCAACCAAAAAGGAGGACTATAGACCAATCTAACTAATGAACATTCATGCAAAGATTCTCAATAAAATACTAGCACATACAATGCAGCAAATCATTAAGAAGGTCATATACCATGAGCAGATGGGATTTATTCCCTGAATGCAGGGATGGTTCAACATACGCAAATCAATAAATGTAACACACCATCAACAGAGCCAAAAATCAAAATCATATGATCATCTCAATAGATGCACAAAAACTTCCAATAAAGTCCAACACATTTTCATGATAAAAATCCTACAGAAACTCGGAATAGAAGGTATGTACCTCAATCTCATCAAGGCCATCTATGACAAACCAACAGCCAACCTTATACTAAATGGACAAAAACTGACAGTCCTCACTCTAAAATCAGGAACAAGACAAGGATGTCCACTATTACCCTCCTATTCAAAATACTTCTGGAAATATTAGCCATAGCAATCAGAGAAGAGGGAGAAATAAAAGGCATAAAAATAGGAAAAGAATAACTTAAATAATCATTATTTGCAGGTGACATGATACTCTACATAGAAGACCCTAAAAACTCTAATAAAAGAGCTTATTACTAGAGGTAATAAACAAATTCAGCAGCATAGCTGGATACAAAGTCAACACTCAAAAATCAATAGCATTCCTGTACATGAACAAAAAACTCACTGAGACAGAAATTATGTAAATATCGCCCTTCAAAACAGCATCTACAAAAATGAAATACCTAGGTATCAACCTAACCAAGAATGTAAAAGACCTATGTGCTGAAAATTATACTACTCTAAAGAAGGAGATTGAAGAGGATATTAGAAAATGGAAGGATATTCCTTGCTCTTGGTTAGGAAGAACCAACATTGTGAAAATGGCCTTACTCCCAAAACTGTTATACAGATTTAATGTAATCTCAATCAAAATAATATCAACATATATGACAGAGCTAGAGAAAACATTCCTAAACTTCATTTGGAAAAGAAGAAACCTAGAATAGCAAAGGCAATTCTGGGCAACAAAAGCAAGGCAGGAGGCATCTCAATTTCTGACTTGAAATTATACTACAAAGACACAGTTATACAATCAGAATAGTACTGGCAAAAAAATAGCCCTGAGGATAAATGGAACAGATTAGACGATGTAAGCACTACTACAGAGACATTCAGCCACCTTATATTGGACAAAGGGCCTAAACATATTCACTTGAAAAAAATTAGCCTCTTTAATAAATGGTGTTGGAAAAAATTAGCATTCCACATGCCAAAGACTGAGAATAGGCCCATGCCTATCACCATACACTAAACTAAAATCAAAAGGGATCAAGTATCTAAATATTAAAACAGAAACACTAAATCTACTGGAACACAAATTAGGTAAAAATCTTGGAGACATAGGGGTAGGGACAGAATTCATGAATAAAAAGCAAACCACAAGGGAAATATTTGATAGAATCAACAACTGGGATCTCATATAACTAAAAAGATTTTGTACTTCAAAAGAAATCACCAACAAAGGGAAAAGAAAACCCACAGAATGGGAAAGAATTTTAGCAATCACTCAGACAAAGGACTTATATCCAGAATATATAAAGAACTGAAAAAAACTTCAAGCCCCCCAATTTCAAAGACCCTCTCCAAAAATAAGCATTGGAGATGAACACACAGCTCTCAGATGAAGATATACAAATGGCGAATAAATCTATGAAGAAATTTTCAACATCACTGGTCATTTGAGAAATGCAAATTAAAACAGCATTGAGGTTTCATCTCACCCCAGAAAGAACAGCTGCCATCAAAAAATCAACTGATAACAAATGCTGGAGAGGCTGCAGTGAAAAAGGAACACTTCTCCACTGTTGGTGGGAGAGCAGACTGGTACAACCACAGTGGAGGTCAGTCTGTAGATTGCTCAAAAACTAGGATTGGAAGTTCCATTCAATCCAGCTAGTCCCCTCCAGGGTATTTTCCCAGAAAAAAACTGAAAAAGCCATGTCACAGTGATATATGTGCACCCATGTTCCTAGCAGCACAATTTGTGATAGCTAAATCTTGGAAACAACCAAAATTCCCATCAACTGCAGAGTGGATGAAAAAAATGTGGTATTTTTATACAGTGGAAAACTACTCAGCTATAAAAAAGGATGATCTTGAGGCCTTTATCAATAAATGGAGGCAACTTGAGATTATCCTGATTAGTGAAATAAACAAGACTCACATTATTTAATATCACATTGTCTCTCTAGTGTAAAAAATAATAAGTAAGGGTAGAATATTTGTATAAAAAGTATAATAGATATAATAAAAGTACAATAGATATAATAGGTACTGTAAAAGTAAAAATGAAAGGGAAGGAAAGTGCTCCAAAGGATACAATGGTATTTATAGTGTGTAAATAGATGACCATGTTACTGGATTTTGTTAGATCATTGAATGGAAGAGTTTGTACTGTCTATGTTTGAGTGTCTTGCCACTCTTTATGCTTTGACTTTGTAATGTTAACAAGTACTGTTAAGTTAACATTATGTAATGTATCAACTAATGATTTTTATGATGTTTGTTTTGTTGAACTCTGCATCCTACTTTTTCTTCTTGTTTTCTCTATTTTGTCTTTTTAATTTTATTTCTTTCTCTCTTTTTATTTTAAGAGAAAAAACATAAAGGGTAGAGATAATACAGAATTTTAAAAAAAAGTTAAACAGTAAAAATCACTAGTAGATAAATTACATATTGTCCTCTTAGAAATAATTGTTCAAGTTACAAAATTAAAGCATACAATGTAGATATTCAAACAGTGAAACTGTAAACAGCTATGCATGCATGAGTCTCTACATGTATTTCTATAAACTTAACACTTTAAAATCTTACTGAGAAAAAGTAAATAATACCTAAATAAACATCATGTCTGAGGATTTGAAGACTCATTTTTTTTAATTTAAAGAGAAACAAAAGCATGTAAAGGGTAAAGGTAATACAGAATTCCAAAAAAAAGATAAACAATAAGAAATCACTAGTTGATAAAATTACATATTGTCCTCTTAGAAATAGTTGCTCAAGTTACAAAATTAAAGCATACAAAGTACATAGTCA
This sequence comes from Hydrochoerus hydrochaeris, assembly GCA_004027455.1. Lineage (NCBI taxonomy): Eukaryota > Metazoa > Chordata > Mammalia > Rodentia > Hydrochaeridae > Hydrochoerus > Hydrochoerus hydrochaeris. The sequence goes on along the minus strand of PVLA01014552.1, from coordinate 11,198 downwards.
AACAGTGAGTGTGTAAACAGCTATGTATGCATGAATCTCTGCATGTATTTCTAACTTTTCTGTATTAGAGGGAAAAAAAAACTTAGCAAGACAAAACAAAACAATTTCCTATAAAAACATGAAACCAAAAAGTTGCATAAATACATAGTACAAGGTGATCTATAATGATTACTGTGTTGTTTCTTATTATCTTCCAAAGAATGTCTATATCATCAGGCATAATTGAATATAGCAGTGTAATTGAGTATAGTAGTAAATAATAAAAGTAATAAAAATAAAACATTGTAGACAGTATAAAACTTCAAAGGCAGGTAATAATGAAACCATAGTGGATATTCTAGTGGCTCTTGTCATCTTCAGTGCAGTTGCCTATACTCTCAGACTTGATACTATAAATCATAACCGCTTTGAATAAAAACTATCAATGCAAAACTGATCCAACAAACCAGACTCAATTACAATCAATCATGGTACAACAGTGTAGGTTTTACAGAGGTTTAGATTAAGTTAATAGGAAATTAAGGATAATTACCATACCGTATCCTGTTACTTTTGGGATTACTGTCTGTGCCTTCAAATCTAGTACAGGTAGAATGACTGGAACAGAATATAATACATCTAAGCAGAGTAGTGTGAGTAATGTGGGTTTTAAATCCTGGTGCACTATTAACAATATAGTGTATCAAGGCCATCGATCTTAGAGTTTCTAGTTATCCTTCTCTGCCTCATTTCTGCCATGATATTTTCCTGCCTTTGTTTGTCTGCTTTTCCCCTTCATTCTACTTCCTGCCCCACTCATTGAGGCCTTTCTGCCTCTGTTCCTAAAATCCTACTATTATTTTTCTCTCGCTCTAGAATGTCCTTCAGTATTCTCTGTAGAGTTGGATTGGTGGTGACAAATTCCCCCAGTTCCTCTTTATCATGGAGGCATCTTGTTTCTCCATCAACTTCTAGTGACAGTTTTGCAGGGTACATCAATCTGGGCTGGAGGTTATTCTATTTCAGGGCTTTGAATACTTCACTCCAAGCTCCTCTTGATCTGATGGTCTGTGTCAAGAAGTCAGCCATGATTCTGATGGGCTTACCTTTATAGGTAATCTGTTTCTTTTCTCTGATGGCTTTTAATATTCTTTTTTATTATATATATGTGTGGTGTAGATCTGTTTTGGTTGTAGGTGACTGGGGTTCTGTATGCCTCACACAACTGAATGTCATTTTCTTTTCCCATGCTTGGGAAGTTTTCCTTAATTATATCCATGAATAGCCTTTGTAATTCGCCTGTATGTATTCCTGCTTCTTTGTTCACATTTCTTATTCTTAAATTGTAGATTCTCTTGTCATCTTCTAGCCTTTGTATTGCTACTGCCTGTTTCCTTGTTATTTTTAAGAGACGTATCCTTTTATCATCACACACTGCCAACTTTTCTTCAAGTTTGATAGTCTATCCTTAGTTTCTTTTAAGGAGCTTTGCCAGCTTCCAATGGAGTTTTTAATTTCCTGATAGTCTCTTTGAATCTGCTTCATATATTCTATATTTTCTTTATATTCTTTATCAAATGTTTCTCTCCTTTTTTTGTGTTCCTCCCTTCTTCCATCTGTATCATCCTGAGAGATGCTTCCTCATAGAATTTCTTTTATTACTGTACTCATATCCTGCTTTACCTGATTTAATATTTCAGTTTTGAGTTCATCTACAAGGTCCTGAAGATATCTCTTAATGTCCATTGAAGCCATTTCTGATGTTGTGTTTGCTGCCCTCAGTCTCCTTTGATTTTCCTTCTCTTGGTTCAGTGTTCTCAGGGTTCTGGGCATGGGGCCTCCTCCTAATTCTCTCTCCTGTCATGGCCTTGGCTTCCTCCACATAGGTTACAGTGTAGGTCCCAGCCCCCTTCCCTGTTGGCCACGTTTCCTCCAAGGTACTCAGGCGAGGGACCTCTGCCCTCTCCTGGCTGCTCTTGTCAGAGGCATAAGCAGCGACTGCATATGCCTGCCTCTCCCCACCAGGCCAACCAAACTTCAGGGGCCTTTCACCCGGTTAGTGCGTGCTAGGCTCAGGGAATCTATTTGGGATGGTTCATTGGGTCCCGGCCAGGGTTGCAGCCCAGTCCAAGCAAATCCCACGAATCTGCTTTGGCGAGGGAGGAACCACCTGAAGTCACTGTTGCTCCCAATTCAGGCTCCTCCTGCCAGATTCCAACATGTAGCCCATTTGAAACGTGCCCTTCCTGTCTGTGTGGGGGTCCCAATCCCAGCACTGGCCATGGACCAATGAAGGTCCCTGTGGTGGCTCTGCTCTCCATTGGGCTCACCAACCCCCGACTTCAGCACTGCTGTGCTTCCACTTAGTGGCGGCGGGAATGAGTTTGGGTGGCTCTGCTGATGGCTGTGGATTCAGGCCTTTGCAAAATTGGCAGGTCACTATGAACAAAAACACTGTGTCCTGTAATTTCTAGCTGTTTCACTTGTAGTCCCAACATATTTGATGAGCTTTTTTACATTTTAATTTCTTCCTGTGTCAAGAGGATCCATCCACCTCTGTCTGGGTCTCTCCAGGGTGTTTAATCTGGTGTATAAGTTGTTTGTGCCAGGAGGCTCTGTATATTGTTGCTCACTGATTGGCCAGCTTGTCTTCTTCTCCCAATGCTGAACATTTTATCATGTACTTATTTGCCAGTTGTATTTCTTCACTGGCGAACTATGTATTCATCTCAGATGTCCATATTTGAATTGGGTCTTTGAATTTCAAGAATCTTATTTTTTAAAAATTTTTTATATGTTCTAGATAGAAGTCCTGTGTCTGAGGGACAGTGTGGAGAGGAATGCTATTTTTTTAATATTGATTTTGTATTCAGCTACATTACTAAATTTCTTTAATGCATCTAGAAGTCTTTCAATGGATTTTTTGGGGATCTTCCATGTAAAGTATCTTGGCATTCACAAAAAATATTAATTTCACATCTTCATTTCCTATTCTTATTCCTTTTATTTTTCTCTCTGGTCTAATTGCTCTGGCTAATATTAAAAGCACTATGTTGAATAGAGGTGGTGATAGTGCACAACCTTGTCTTGTTTCTGATTTTAGAGTGAAAGCTTTCAGTTTTTGACCATTTAGTAGGATGCTGAATGTTAGTTTGCCAGATTGAGGTAAAGACCATCTGTTCCAGTTTTCCTTAGGGTTTTTAACAGGAGTACATGTGGGACTTTATCAAAAACTATTTCTGCATTTATTGGAATGATTATGGGATTTTTATCTTTCCCTCTATTGAGATGGTGTATTACATTTGTTGATTTGTGTATGTTCAATCATCCCTGCATTCCTGGAATGAATCCGACTTGGACATGGTGTTTCATCTTCTTGATGATTTGCTGCAGTGCGGTTGCCAGTATTTTATTGAGGATTTACATCTATGCTCATTAGGGAGACTGGCCAATAGTTCTCTTTTTTTATTGGGTCTTTCTCTGGTTGAGCTATTAGGGTAGTATTTGATTCCAAGAACTAGTTAAAGAGAATAGTTTCCCTTTGAATTTTATTTAAGAGTATGAGGAGTGTTGGCATTAATTCTTCCATAAATTTCTTGTAGAAATCAGTTGTGAATCCATCAGGACCTGTGGTTTTCTCTGTTGGTAAGGGTCTAACTATATTTTCAATTACAGTAATTGAAATTGTGTTACACAGCAGATTTATATCTTCTTGATTCAGCTTTGGTAATTTATACATTTCTAGGAATCTGACCTTTTTTCTGTGTTAGAGAACCTATGGGAGTAAGGATTTTCAAAGTAGGTATTGATGATTTTCTGTATTTCCAAAGTGTCTATAATGGTTTTGCCCTTTTTATTCCTTATTTCACAAATCTGAGATAGTTTCTTTCCTTTTTTGAATAAGGTTGGCTACTAGTTTATCAATTTTATTTATTCTTTCAAAGAAGCAACTCTGACAGAAAAATTACTTGTACTGTTTTCTTAGTCTTGTTGGACTAATTTGTACTCTGATTTTTATAGTTTTTCCCTTGTTTTGTCTTTAGGCTTGAGTTGTTCTTCCTTTTCTCAATGTCAGTGTGTAGCATCAGTTGTTTATTCATGTTCATTTTGTTTTATTGATGTGCGACTTCCTGTAATAAATTTTCCTCTGAGGATGCTTTCATTGCATCCCACAGTTTCTAGTAAGTAGTGTTTGTATCTTCATTTGTTTGTAGATATTGTTTCCTTTCTTCTTTAATTTGCCCTGTGACCCACTGATTATTCAGGAATGGGTTATTTCTTTCCATGTGTTTATATTGGTCTCTGGCCTATATTCCCAGTCACTCAAATGAGTGTGTGTCAAATGCTTCAATAAATGAGATGAGTGGCATGAATTTATGGCTCAAGGAGGATCATAACACTCTTGCAGGGTGCTTGACTCTATGACTAAGATGAGGGTAAGACCCAGAGCTTCTTTGGGCCACCTATATTTGTTATATCCCCAAACAAAGAGAAGAGATACCAAGGAAAGGACAGGAAGTGCTTCAAAGGGAGTCACTTCAGAGTCTTCTCCAAATAGTAAATTATGCCAATTTAGGAGAATCATCTTATCTCCATGATGACATTTATGGTAAGAGTGAGCCTGCAGGAGTGAGATGACTGAAGCTACACTCTCTATTATCTTAATTGGTATTGGAGCCAAGGTGCCCTCAGCTGTGGCCTTATTTTGCCTTTTGAAATCTCACTGGCATCACAGGCCTCTAAATGTCTCAGCCATGACCAGTGATTCATAGAGTTTCACTTACTATGAATCACTTTCTATCACAAGTCAAGGGGCTTAGGCCTAGGACAGACTCACAGATAAACATAGAAAACCAATTAGTTAATTTAAAATCCCACTAAGAGCCACTTTGTAGTGGTCTCCAACATGTTTAAGGATTTTTTTGTGGTTTCTTTTGTCATTAATTTCTACTTTCATGGCAGAATGATCATGTAACATGATAGCATAATTTCACTTCGTTTGCACTTAACTAGGCATGTTCTATTGGCTAGTATATGGTCTATTTTAGAAAATGTCCCATTTGAAGCTGTGAAGAAAGTATATTCTGATGCTGTTGGGTGGAAAACTCTCTACATGTCTACTAAGTCCATTTGTTTGGAAGGTTGATTCAGTTCTGTTTGTTCCATGCCGATTTCCTGCCTATTTGATCTGTCTCTTGTGTTAGTGGGGTTTTAAGGTCTCCCATTATAGCTGTGTTATTGCATATTTGATTTTTCATTCCCATTAAAATTTATTGTATATAGCTGTGTGCTCCCAGATTTGGTGCATATATATTTAAGTTTTTTATCTCTTCCTCTGGAAGATTTCCTCTAAGCAGTACGTAATGACCTTCTTTATATCTTTGGATTATTCTTGGTTTGATGTTTATGTTGTCTGCAAACAGAATAGCTACTCCTGCTTTTGTTGCAGTTTTCTTATTGCATGAAGCATTATTTTCATTCCTTTATCTTTCACTCTATCAATTTTACTTTATGGTTAAATCATTTTCTTGTATACAGCACATGGTATGATATTTTTTCTTGATCCATTCTACCAGTCTGTTTCTTTTAATTGGTACATAGAGATCATTTATATCAATAGTTGTAACTGACATATTTTAGCTTATTTTTGTCACATTTTCTTTTATTGTTGATTCTTTTTCTTTTTTTTTTTTTTTTTTGTTGGTACCAGGGATCAAACTCACAACCTCGTGCTTGCAAGGCAAGCACTTATGCCAGTGAGCTAAATCTCTGGCTCCCTATTGTTGGATCTTTAACTTTCCCCTCTCTTTAATAGTTTGTCTTGCTTATTGGTTTTTTTCTATTGGAGTTCTTGAATTGTACTTATTTTTATATCTATCTGGAATGTCCTTCAATATTCTTTGCTGGGTTAGTTTGATGATCATGTAGTTCTTCAGATGTTCTTTATCATAGAATTACCTTGTTTCTCTATTGGTTTTGAAGGATAGTTTTGCAGAGTACATCCATCTGGGATGGAAGTCATTTTCCTATGGGATTTGAAATACTTTACCACATGATCTTCTTAACTTGATTGTTTGTGTTGAGAAGTCTGTGGTTCTTTTGATGAGATTTGCTTTAGAGGTGAATAGTTTCTTTTCTCTAACAGGTTTTAATATTCTGTTAGTATGTTGAATTTCTGTGATACTGATTATTATATGTCTGTATTTAGATTTATTTTGGTAATGACTAATTTGAGTTCTATATACTTCACTTGTCTATATGTAAGTTTCCTTTCCATTTTTGGGAAGTTTTTTGTTTTCATTTCTCTAAATAGTCCTTTGATATAATTTGTGTTGCCACCATCTATTTTGTCTACTCCTATCAATCTGATTTTGTTTTGGTTTCCATCATCTTGCAACTGTTGAATTGTTACTTCCCAATTTCTTGTTATTTTAAAAGATTTTTTCCTTTCCCTTTCACTAGTTGAAATCTTATCTTCAAGGTATGAAAGTGTATCTTCACATTCACTGATGAAGTTTTGCCAGCTTTCTAAAGTATTTTGATTTCCTGTGCATCTCTTTCATGCAGTTTAATCTTTGTTATATTGGTCATTCAAGTTTTCCATTGATTTGATGTGTTCCTCTATTTTTTGACTGTGCCTTCTTTAGATATGTTCACTTTTCTTTCATTATATTTATCATTTCTTTTTCAAGCTGGGAGCCTATTTCAGATCTGAGTTCCATTACAGCTTCATAGAGTTGTTTCTTTACTTCAGTTGCTATAATTTTGGACGTTTCATATTTATGGCTTACACTTTCTTCTAAGTCTATGTCTCTAGGCTTGTTTTTGGTAGGCCAGATGTTTTAGATCGGGTTTTGGGATTTCAGTTTGTCCTTTTCCTGTATTGCCATGGGGCAGACAAATGCCAAGTTTCAGGTGTTTCCGGGTTGAGGCCTCTGTCCATATTTCAGAGTTTGCCCAGTTGTGTAAAAGTCGTTAGGAAGGACTGACTGTGTTACTAGTGGCACTGAAAAGTTCCTCCAATGGTGGGAGTATGATGAGTGAACCTTCAGCACACCCCACATGGCATGATGAAGCTCTGTATATGCCTAGGTTGCTGGGCAGGGCCCTACCAGGGTACAATTGGCATACTAATGCTGAATAGCTAGATGGAATATACTGTGTAGGCCTTCTTCTCACAACACTCATCATACCACAGCTCTCCAGATGCTCGGTGTTGCTAGTGGAACGCTACCAGGTTCTGCACGACATAACAAGGCTGCATGGCTTGGAGCAGTTCACTGTGTGAGCCTTCAGCTGGCACCACACAGCTCAATGAAACTCCCTAGCTACTGGGAGTCAGTGATCAAGGCCCATCAAGGACATGAGCCATGCAGTCAAGGTCCTTGGCTCTTGGGGAAAGCTGGGTGAGGCCTGACCAGGTTCTCAGTGAGGTACCAAAGAAACAGCTATGTAGAGTTCTCTGTGTAGGCTACCAGTTTGTACCACTCAGTGCAGGAGGCTCCCGTGCTACGTGGGTTTTCTGGACAGGGAACTACCAAAACCCAAGCAATGTAGCAAACGTCCCCAGCTGCTGAGGGATGTTGTTTGGGGCCCTAGAGGGTCCAAGCAGGGCAATAAGTCTTCACAGCTAGGTAGATTTTGCTGTGCAGGTTTACCCTGTGTCACACAGAGCCTGGAGGCTCTGAAGCTAATGAGGTTACTGGACCCCACCTGGAATCTTATCCAGCAACCTCCTGACCTATCTGAAAAGGAAAGATGTGAAATAGAGTATTTCAAGGTTTTACAAGTTCTCCATAAGCACATTGGTGTGGAGAGTAGATTAGCTAAGTTAGCACACTGGTTTTAGATGCACACCAGTCTAAAAACAGTCAAACAATGGACAAAATATAGATGATACAGGGAGTTTAAGGAACATTTGGTTTTGTCACCATTGTGAACAGACACTATTATAATGATATTCTTGTTCTCAATTTAATTGTCCACATCCAGAGGAACAGTGACAATTTGGGGTGTTCAACTGAACTGGGCATGCATCAAAAGAAAGGTATATGATAGGCTGAGAGGGATCACATTTTGCCTGATTAAGAATTATGATGAAGTTTAAAGTATAAATTTGAAGTCAAAATTCCCAATGTCCAGAATAGTCATATGTTTCTAGGATATTTAGGCATATAATTCATAAGAGACTCCTCTTAATTTTGATTTAGTCAGTTAAAGATAAGAGATGCAAGGATTTTATTTATATAGGCAAGAACAAAGGCACCTTTTTCATGAGGCTCACAATTTGTCTGAATTATGACCCAGAGTTAAAGTGAACACAGAATCTCACAGAAGATGAGGAACTAGGAGTCAGGCAAAGTAACAAAACACTGAAACTAAAACTCAACAAAACTGATCAAGGTAAACAGTCCAATGGTTACATCAATATAAAAGATAATGTGGGTTACTCTGTGAGGAATTTTGTAGGCCTCCAGTGATACAGCTCAGAGTCCAGTCACAAGCATCAAGATAAAGAAAAGATTGAAGATTAATATACACACTTGGTAACAGAACATAAGAAAAATTAGACAGCTACTCTGGTGTATGATGTCCATTTAATGTTCAGCCATGTGTGGACTTGACAGCTTCTGGAGTGGTAAGAACAAAGATTTGAGGGCATTGTCTCTTTAATAGGGTCGTCAGGGGGCTTTACTCATCAGGGCAGGATTTCTGACAATTGTTGGAATGAGCTGGGTTGATCCTGGACTGAGGAATACAGAGCTGGATCTCTGTCATCTTTACCATGGTGGGAATAGTCAAAACAATCAAATAGGAGCCTTTACCAACTGAGAACAGGGGGTCCTTTTTCCAGTGTTTAAACCAGACCATCTCAGCTGGGTAGTGTGTGTACAGGTGTTCCTGCAGAGATGGGCAATCTCTCTGGAATGCTTTTATGTATTTGAGAGAAAATTTGATGTGTTTTGGATTCCAGGTGGTGTTTGTAGGCCTGTTGATGTCGCAGTCTTTGTAAAAATTTGCACAAAGTGATGTCAATTTTGGGAAATTTTAATGGGTACCCAGAAGCTGAGCCATAGCACTATTATTCTGTTGGTGATGGTAAGGCGACGTTTTACCCAGGTGCAGGCTTACTCTTTGGAATGACCATTTGATCATCTGATATGGCCCAGATGCCAGTCGGGTCTACATTTGCTCCTTTCTAATGTGCCCATTGTATGTTTTCTACAGTATAATGATGGGGAATTCAGTGTAAATTGAGAACAATCTTTGGAGGTTCGTATAGGATTTCTAAATATTGTGCAATTTATTTTCTCCACAATTAGAGCCTTCAACTGTTATATCAGCAGCTTCATGTGCCTTTTCATACCCAATGGATATGGCGTCATTTACTTTTTGATTTTTCCTACAATGCATGTCATCACGTTTTCTGTGTGTCCATACAGCAACCAAACCCTGTGTAATTTCATCCTTGATTTTCTTGTTTTTAATTTGTTTTCCTTTGGCTGTCAAAGGCTATGTTCCTGGCATTGCATCCCTAGGAATTGTGCTATAAAGAAGGAATACAAGGAAGCTGTATAGGTACATTTTTTTATGCTTCTCTCCATTGAGGGTCTGTATCAATGCTCAGAGCCTCGATCATTGAGCTTATGTGTTTTAGAAGGAGCCTTGCTGGAAGCACTTCTTTGATGGTGACAATAGCAAAGCCTGCCCCAGTGATACATTTTAAACAGAGCTACTTTCATCTGTGAACTGCATGTATGCAACATCTGTTAAAGGCTCCATCTTGAGATCCGGTCTGCTAGCAAAGATTCTGTTTGTCAATGTAAGGCAGTCATGGCCTGTTTGTCCAATCTCTTCAGGCAGATAAGTGGCTGGGTTCAGAGATTTAACTGGCTGACAAGTAAGACAGGGACAGGCAGTGCTTGGTAGTGGTTGATGTGGCTGTTTGAGAGCCAGTGGTTTCCCTGACTCTTGAGGAGTCCAAGAACAGTGTGTGACACTTGGGCAGCCAAGCATTGTCCCAAAGCCAATATGTGTGCCTTCTTAATCAAGAAGGCTGGGGAAAAGAGTAATTTTAATTAGGGGAGGCAACCTTTTGACAGTGAATCCAATGTCTTAGAGAGATAAGTGACAGGCTTCTCCCAAAATCCTACACTTTGGATTAAGACTCTTGATGCTATATGTGATTTTCTTCAAGAAACAGATTAAAGGGACAGGGCCCAGCTTTACGTCATAGGACAGGAGCTGACACTAAGGCATTTTTGATTTGTTTGAATGCTTTAGTTTCTTCCAAAGTCCAACTGATTTTCTCTCTGTCTATTGTAGGTGTCTTGAACACATCATGATGGGGCCTAGTCTAGTCCACAGTCCCAGGTGTGTCTAGATTTGGCAGAATGTGGCTGCTCCAAGCAATTCTCTAAGTTCCTTTTTACAGCCAGCCCATGGAATGGAACAGGAGACTTCTTTTATAATTAGGCAAAAGATTTGGAGTCTATGTTCTAATTGAAAACCTAAGTATTTGAACTTTTCATTTACAGATTAGAGACTTTTTCCAGGAGGCCCTCTATCCAGTGTCACATGAGTGATGGAGGAGAGCATGGCTTACCCCAAACAGTCCTGTCTAGTGGGACCACCAAGGAGTAAGTCATCAAAATAGTGCAGGAGTGATCACTTCAGTAGTCTTTGTTGGAGTGTGGCCAAATCAGCAGCCATAGTTTCTACAAAAAATACAAGAGAAATATTTCAGCCTTGATGGAAGTGATTGTCATGTTTTTCCCCTTTTGTTCTGTGTCAGGGTCTTCCCTTTCAAAGATGAAATGGTGTCCACTGACAGAGACCATTCTCAGGGGAAAACCTCACTTTAGATCTAGGCACATGAGCCATGTGACATAAGGAAAAAGCAGGCCAAGGAGCATATATATATATTTGGCACTGTTGCATGTAAAATCACTTTGGCTGCATTAACTGAATGGAGATCTTGCACTGATTGATAGTCTCACCTGGATTATTTATGGGGATGTATCTTAGTTACCTTTCACTCATCACTGAAGCAAAATACCCATTGCCCAAAGTTGGGAAAGGAAAGGTTTATTTCTTATGTGTTTGAGGTTTCAGTCCATACTCAGTTGGCTCCAAAGCAAGGTGGCATGGCAGGGCCATAGTCCATGGCACCTGCAAACAGCAAGGTGGAAACCTGGAAGAGAGAGAGACACGCCTTC
>PVLA01014551.1:0-29869 GCA_004027455.1 Hydrochoerus hydrochaeris | reverse complement strand
CCCCCAGAGCACAGGACATCACTGCCACCCCCAAACATCCCCCAGAGCACAGGACATCTGCATTCAGTTGTCTGAACACAGCACGGGAATTTTAGCTGGGTGTGGTGTGGTGACACACACCTGTAATCCCAGCGCTTGGGAGGCTGAGGCAGGAGGATCACTGCAAGTTCAAGACCAGCCTGGGCTACATTGTGAGTTCAAGGCCTGCCTGGACTACACAGTGAGACCTTGTCTCAAAAATACAAAAGAATCAAAACAAAAATTATAGAGAAAAGGGATTTCTACAAGAGTTGCATTCTTTGGGAAGGAAAAGTCTGTTCTTCCATGGAAAATTAAAGCTGCTTTCAGCTGCCTCGTGCAAAATCTGACTCTCACAAACAGGAAAGTCAGCGTTTCTCCTGCAGCTGGATTTTAAAAGCCATGGGAGGTGCCCATGGCCTACGCCCCCACACGGCAGTGAATACTCCTGTCTTCCAGGACAGACTCCAGAGCCCGCTCCTTCCTGCCTCCCAGAGACTGGGACATTGCTTTGTGGGGGTGTAGAGCGACAGCCCTGAGCCAGGTCTCAACCCGGCCTTTGCTCAGCATGTCACTGGCTGCTGCCCCACGGAGGTGGCTTCTAACCTTAATTCAGCCTGTAGACTACAGCTCTGGGTCTGCACGGCCCAGCCTCGCTGTCCAGCTGACCTGAGGGCTGTGCTGTGATGACGGAACTAGGAGGCCTGCTGTGGGTCAGGTCCGGCTTCTGTCTACCTGAGGCCTGCTGTGACCAGACCCTGTGTGTCCTTCTGACCCTGGGCAGCTGCGGCAGCTGGGCTTGGTGTCCTCAGCAAAGGACAAATGCCCTTCTCCTGGGTCATCACAGCTTCCCTGTGGAGTCTTTCATCTGTCTGACTGGCCCTTGGGGCCAGCGGCCTGGGTCCTAGCAGCTGTGGCCTCACACGAGCAGGACCAGAGTTTGGGAGGGAAGGGTGCGGGTGTGGATTCGCACCCACCCATGCTAAAGAGTCCCAGTGGCCGTCCCCAGAGGAGCCCCGGCCCAGAGGCGGGCAGCAAGGGCAAACACGACTGTCACAGCCTCACTTGGTGTGTACCCGTTTGCTGCCCCCACCAGGCACCAGCAGCTCGCGGTGACTGCGTCATCCAACACCGAGACTGAAAGTCCTTGTCATTTAATTACCGGCTGTAACATACGCTTGTGGCAGGTCTGACCCTGGCATCCTGGGGGCCTCACGGTCGGTCTTTTGTGTCCCCAGATCTCATGGAGGCGAAGGTCAACAAGAGCATCTACCTCAGAGAGGAGAAGGGGGTGACACTGCTGCTCTACAATAGCTCCTCCTGCATCAGCAGCCCCGCACGGTGCGGCCCCTCAGGTGAGTGACGGGCGGGGGGCCGCGGTCTCCCTCCCGCTTCGCCGGCCGGTGAACCTGCTCAGGGCTGGTGGCTGACGGGCACCGAAGCCCTCAGCAGCTGCAGGTGTGTGAGGCATCGCATCCAAGCGGGCAGGGGACGAGGCTTCCCGCGGAGCTGCTGTGGTAGATGTGTTTAATTTTACCAAGGAAGGGAAAAAAACTTCCTAAGACAGGCCTGGGGGTGCTGTGGCATTTGTGGGGAGGAAATTGCAGGTGTGGCTCCCACAGTGATATTTCTGGCTCGGGTTGGGGCCGGGTGGGGCCGGGCTGTGCCCATGAACGCTGCTGGTGTCTGGTGTCTGCTTTCATGCCCACAGGCGGCCAGACTGTCCCAGCCCTGGCTGAAGCCATGGGAACCCAGGGCCCAAGTGCCTGAGAGATGGGGCATCGTGTCCCCCTCCCAGGAAGGCAGAGGGTCTCCGTCTGGTTCAGATGAGGCAGATCCAAGATGGGCAGCTGCTCACCACGGCTGACCAAGCCACCCTCGGGTCTGCAGGGCTTCTTCTTGGTGACAGGGTGAAGACACTCATTTCCAGAGGGAGGGAGCCCCCTCAGGGCCTGCAGAGGCTTGGGGCTCCTCGGCCTCCTGCCTGTGTGTTGGTCATGTGAGCTTGGGGGAGGATGGGCTCTGCTCTGTGGAGACAGACAAGGCAGAAACACATGGGGGATCCTCTGCGGACTCCGGGGCAGGGGTGTGTGGACCGGGTCTGAGGTCACAATTGCAGCCCGGCCTGTAGACCTTGCGGGATCTGGGTGCAAATGGCCGGGTGGACCCTGGGATTGTTCCCACGTCCAAATCTCACATGCCCGGGTTGGGGACGGTGATGGGAGGCCCAGAGAGCACTTGTATCCCTGCCTTGGCTTGGGGAGGGGTCCATCCCAGGTGACCAGCTGGTAGAGAGATGCAGGACCCAAGGAGGGAGCCCCTGACAGCTCCCTGGGCCACCGAGGGAAGAGCTGCAGACTTTCCAGCACATTCCAGCCTCTGGCCATGCTGGGCCTGGCAGGCAGCTGGGTCAGACTTTAAAGTATCCACCGTGGTTGAGACTAGGGAATGTCTGAGGGTGTCCAGTGTCCCGAGAGCCTCTGAATCCGGTGTGCGGTCCCTTCTTAGTGTCTTGCAGCCTGGTTTGGATGGGGCCGAGGTTGTGGTCCTCTCTGTGGTCCACGGGCAGCCCTGAGCTTCCAGACAGGTTCTTAGGAGTAAAACAGGCCAATTGACGCAGCCCCTCTCGGGGTGCGTGAAGACTGGTGGCCCCAGCGGACCCCTGGTCCCAGTGGCTGCTCCTTGAGAGCCTGTTCAGGCTTCAGCCCAGAGCTGTGGCTCTGAAGGCCTCCCCTCCGTCTCCTGCTCCTCCTGAGCCCCCCAGCAGCAGCCGTCTGCCCTGGGGCGATGCTCGGAGAGCGGCTGGGCCCGACTCATGCGCGTCATGCACTGCTCCTTAGGCTTAACCCTGAGCGCTCCTGTGTGCCAACATTAGCTCTGCTCATGCCCAGAGATGCGCAGCTGCAGGACAGGTGGGGTGGCAGGAAGAGCTGCGGGCTTGGCCGGGGTCCCCTCGTTAGCAGGCCCCTGTGCGAGGCTAACTGGAACCCTGGAGCCCACTTGCTTTGGAGCCTTGCCAGGTGGAGAATGAGGCTGGGAACCGGTAAATCAGCCCCCCACTTGGGGCAGCGATGCTGGCGTGAGGGCGGCTGCAGGCCGGGGCTACAGGTGGCGCCTCTGCTGTATCCAGATTTGTGGGGCAGTGGGGCGACGGGGCACTGGACAGGCAAATGGGGCATTCAATTCGCTGTGTCCTCTGCCCAGGACTTCCTGGGCTTCAATCAGCTTGTACTTCTGAGACCAGGAGAGCAAAGCTGCCTGGCATTTCCAAGGGAAAGCGCAGGGCTTGGGGGTGACACTCCGAGCGAGGGGAACTTTGGTGATGTGACCGCCACCTCCTCCAAAGTCCTTCTCACGGTGGTTGCTCGGGGCGGGACAGCGGAGCACAGAGCTCTGAGGGCGCTGATGGCATGGAATGATGTCACTGTGGCGGTGCCTGGAGTTGGTGAGGCCGGTGAATGAATGACTGAGACTCAGAGGCGCTGGGTCGGCCTCTCTGGGTGTGCTGAGCAGCCCTGGTTGGGGACGTGAGCAGAGTGCATGGCTGTGATCTAAGCCGGCGCTGACGCAGACAGACGCCCTCCACCACAGTCCTGCGTGTCGTTTCTTATCTCCAGCTCCATGGTGGTCTCTGCATGGTTTCCATGGGTTTTCTTAAAGGCTGATTTGGAGCAGGGGAGGTGCCTGAGCTCTCCCGAGGGAGCTGCCCCTCGTTCTCACAGTGACCGCTGCCTCCCGGACCCCATCTCTTCACCCAAGGTGCGGGCACATGGCCCTCGGGGAGCCTCTTCCTGGTCACTGACTGCTGTCCGGGGAGCTCTTGAGGGCCCTGAGAGAGAAGCAGGCTGCTTGGCTATGGCCTTTCCCGACCATGGGCCTCAGGAGACATCTGGAGAGCGGTCCAGAAGGCAGGCAGGGGCCCCCTTCCCCCTGCAGGCACTGGGTGGTGTCTCCCTGGCTGCAGGGTGAGCTGTGACCATGGACACCTGTGGCCCCACACGTCTGCTCCAGGACCCCAGACCTGCCTGGGCCCCACACACATCCCCTCTCGATCTTCTCGAGGACAGTGCCTGTCTTGCACTGGAGTCTCCAGTGCCCGAGAGGTGCCTTGGCAGACAGGAGATGGAGGCGTGGCACACCGAGTGTGGGAAAGGAGCAGGCACAGAGCCCGAAGGACGTGACTGCCAGCCCGAGGTGCAGGTCGCTGGAATTAGTTCCTCGTTTAATTTCACCTCCATGTCTGACTATTGGTGCGTCGGTTTCTGACATGACTGGGGGGTGGGTGCCACTTGGGTAACGGTTTCACGGGATGGAGAGCGGAGAGAGGCAGGCAGCTCCACACCTGGGCTCCACGGCCTCTGGGAAGCCATTTCCGACCCTGCCCACTTCCATCTGCACACGGTGGCTGCGTCACTGACCTCCCGGCACCATCCTGCGCGGCCTCCTGCTCTCGGAATTCCCTCTGCTTGTGAACGCCTCAGGCCGTGCTGCCGCGGGCCGGCTGGAAACCCCCAGCCGGGTCCCTGCCTGCCCGGCCTCCACATCCTCCAGCACCTCAGACTCCGGGTCCTGGAGCCCCAGGGAGAGCCAAGCCCCGTGGGACAGGGCGAGCACACAGATGCCAGGAGGGTCCTGGGCCGGGGGCTTCAGACACCACAGGCAGCCTCTGGGGAACTCTCGCAGAGGGGAAACTGAGGACGTGCCCAGCGCCACAGCGAGCTTCCTTCTGCATGGCCCCAGAGGCCCTTCCTACAGTGTGTGTGTGAGGGGGGACAGCAGGTGCCTGAAAGCAGGGCTCCCAGGCCAGAGACCGTGGCCCCTCCACCCCTTGGCTGGACGCTGCCAGGCTGGTGCAGACCCAGGCGGGCTGTGGGCAGCAGGTGGCTCCCGCTACCGTACTTTCTGCCTCCCACACGCCGCATCCCGGCTCTCTGCTCCCAGCCTGCTGTCATAGGGCTGTAAGCGGTTTTTAAAAAATTCATATTCATCCTGTGTAGATGAGAAAATCGACACTTGTGACTTCTCCTTGAAGGTCGTGAGACCCACCAGGTTCCCTGGCCCTGTGGCAGCTGCTCACTCGAGCCGTTGCAAAGCTCTGGGGGCCTCAACTAGGCTGGAGCCAAGGGGCAGCGGCCACTGCACTGCTGGCTTTTGTCGTGTCCCACAGTGAAGCCAGGGAAGAGAGGCCCCGGTGTCGCCTCTGGCATGGGGACAGTGACAGAGGCCTCGGGTGCCTGTGGAGATGGGGTAGGAGCAGTGTCTCCACTGGGGGCTGTCCGTGTGTCCCTGCCGTCCCTGTGTCTGAGTGTCCCTGCCTTCCCTGTATCTGTGTGTCCCTGTGTCCTGCATCCCATGCACACGGTTCTCCTGTCCCCATTTCTTGCTGCCACCCCACTCCAGGCTCGTGTGCCACCCCCAGCTCCCGGCTGCCCTCCTCTGCCACCCTCTGGCTCCTGCTCCCCATGCACACAGCGGTGTGGCCTAGCTCTCCGTCCTCAGCACCGTGTCCCAAATGGACTCCACGTCCTCGCTCTGCTCACCAGGGCCACTGGGCCTCTCTCTGATTCTGCTGGGCTCTGACCAGACCCGCAGCTCGGCCAGCAGAGCCCTCCAGGTGCCCAGAAGCACTGGTCTCTCTGCTCGCCCTCACAGTGGCCTGGTCCCTTCTCTGCCCTGAGGGATGGTGGCTGTGCGCCTCTTTCTGCAGTGTGCGTCACTCGTGAAGGGAACGGGTTCCTCACCTGCTTGTGCGTTACCAGAGCTTTCCTGCCAGGCTGCTGTCCCACAGGGCACGGTGGTAACCTGCCCCGTAGAACATCGCGGTCTGCGCTCACGTTGATCAGGTGCCCACGTGGCTTTTCCGCCTCGTGGAGCCAGCCCTCCCCCTCCTTGCATTCTGGATGGAGCAGGATTCGGTGCTCACAGCGAGCACCTGGCTCCGGCCCCACTTGCAGCAACCTCCCCATTGCCCGGCCTCAGTGCCGTGCTGGCTGTGATGCCCTTAGACACGGGTAGGACCCTGTGGAGACATGACCCTGTCTCACACAGTGGCCACTGCTCTGCCAGCCGGGCTGGGATGACAAGATCCCCGCCGCAGACCACGCCTGGCCACGCCGTGCTTTCAGTTTTATTTTTATTACCTAGTCCACGCCTAACTCTGCATTTTACTTTTAATTTTTATTTTTCTCCCTGGACAGACAGACACTTGGCCAAGATGGGGCCATTTTGAATCGTGTGAAAGGCTTTTCACACACAGTAAGGTTTTTGAGGAAAAGATGCCCACGCAGCCTGCGGGGACAGTTTCATAACAGTTTCTCAAGAGCTGTGAAACCCTGCTCCCCAGGGTGGCCGCCACCACTTGGGAGCACAGGGAAGTGGCTGGACCCCAAATCCCCACCTCCTCAGCCACACAGGTGCTGGCCAGGCCTAGACACCCAGCCCCTGCCCCAGCCTCTGTGGTGACCAATCGTCCTTCACGGCCATGACAGGGCACTGAGGCCCCAGGGACCCTGCTTCTCCTTTCATTCTACACTGGCGCCTCCCAGGGCCCCAGGGAGCTGCAGGGCCTTTCTGGAATTGTAAAGTTCTTTTTACAAAGCAGACCCTGCATGCGTGACAGGGCACGGCAGTCGTGCACGCATGTGGGGCTGCGGATTGTTCCGTATGAGCAAACGTCTCCCACTCTGCTCAGCTCTTTGTGTCAGGGCTGTGCAAAAAAATCTCCAGGCTCCTTTTCTGTAAAAAGATAAAATGGAGAAAGCCTAAGCCAGAGTTAGAAAAGCAGCCCATTCCCAGGTTTCCCTGAATCGTGGAGGCCTGGAGCCCACGAAGGTTCCCCCAGGGCCATCCCTGCAGACATGGGGACTCACGCGAAGCGCTGGCTCACGGGGCACGCGGTGAGGATGCCTGCATGGGCCAGGGCATGAACGAGGGCAGGGCCAGGAGTGAACGGTGAACCAGGTGAGCCAGGAGTCAGCATGAAGGCCAGAGCCAATGACACCCGCGCCCCCTCCACCCCCACACCGTGACCTGGCTGTGTGACAGTTCTGACAGGGACCTTGCTCCATGGGTTCCCTGGGGTCTGGGCCTACCAAGCACTCGCCCTTGAATGTCCTTGGAACCATCACTGCCATAGTGATCCGAGTGGATGACTAAGACATCAAACACCTCACAGCGCGCTGGCCGGCAAGAGCTGCCCCGAGACGGGTTCTAAAGCACCGGTCCCAGGGGGCCGCGGCCTTTCGCCTCAGGCTCTCTTTGAAGGTTCCCTCACAAGGCTGATGGGAACCTCAGCGGGTGTTGTATAAAGAGCCCCGCGGATCCCGTTTGGGACGCAGCACTGTGCGGACGTTGACTGACAGCCAGGCGCTGCGGTGGGGGCGCGGGAGGGACTCACGGGCAGGCGGGGTTCGGAGGTGTTTGTGCGCCAGCCAGCACGGAGGCCCCTTCTTTGCGATACACCTTTGGAGATGGGTTCTGAGTCGCTGCCCAGCTGGGTGTGGACTGGGCTGGCGCAGGCGTCTGCCCTGCACAATGCGGACACCCGGGCTGTGCGCCCCGCTCCACGGGAGCTCAGACCAGCGGCTGCAGCAGGGGTTCGGGGTCCTGTCTGAGCAGCGGGGAAGCAGCGGGGCGGTGGTGCTATTCCAAGGGATTGGGTGGAGCCCAGCCCCAGGGAACCCTGGACCAAGTCAGCGGCGATGCCCGGTCCCCTGAGCCTCTGCCTGCTCATCAGCTCTTCCTCTTCTCAGGTGTCACCTTTTCCTTCTTCTGGAAGACCCAGGGCGAGCAGCCCCAGTCAGCCCCTTCCACGATCGGGGGACAGGTCATCTCCGACGGCTTCAAGGTCTGCTCCAGTGGCAGCCGGGGCTCTGTGGAGCTGTACACACATGACAACTTCACGACGTGGGAGGCTGGCTTCAGCCCACTGGGTGAGTAGTGTCCCTGACCCCAGGAGTCTGACGTGATGCCCACCTCTCAGGGACCTGAGGAGGGGTCCTGGGAGGCAGGGATGTGCCTGATGGGGTGGTGCTGTGGCCGCCCACGTCACAGGGCAGCGGAGGTGACATTGAAAGTGCCCCCTGCTGGCCGGGGATGGGACTCAGTTAAATTCCATCCTCTTCCTCTTCCTCCTTCCCATCTGTGGAGGGTACTAAGCTGCCTGGCACAGGGTAAAAGGACTCAGAACTGTTAGAAAGTTGCACAGACCAGGGACAGGAGCTGGGGCTGTGTGTGCCCTTTGGGAGAGCTGCCTAGTCCCTCCTGCCTCTGAACACAGCACCTGCCCAACGTAGGGGACCCTGAGGGACAGCAGGCCGCAAGGCTTCTGTGGGTGAATGCCAGGACTCGGGGTCAGAGCTCCCCGAGGAGCTGGGAGCTGGTCTGAATCATATCCGTCAGTGTCCCCGGCTCAGAGCTGAGGTTGGTACCACGGTCACAGACCCCAATTGGGCCTTCAGTGGTTTCGCAGTCCCGCCTCAGCTCCCCCGTGGCCGTGTCCCCCCCAAAGAAGCTCTTGCTGTGACCGATGGGCTGACACCGATGTCCTGGTCACCCAATGCCCACCGTTCACGCCAGGTACTGAGTGTGCTGTGGGCGGCAGCGCCCTCTATTTGGATCTTTTCTCTGTGCTCTCTCAGTGGGGTGCTGAGTTCCAAGGGTTCTCTGGGTGCTTCAGGCCACAGGGCCAGGATCGTGACCTTCACAAAGCTTCTCCCTCTTCTGCGGCTGGGGCTCCCCATGTCCTGACTGCACCTTTCTCAGAGCAGAGGTTCTTGGCTTTAACGAAGCCCAGCCCGGCAGTTATTTCTTCCATGCGTTGTACCTTTTATTCTGAATGGGAAAGGATATCACCGCGCAGGCATGTGATCCCAGCACTCGGCAGGCTGAGACAGGGTAGCTGCAAGGCTGAGGCCAGCCTGGGCTACTCTGTGAGTTCAAGGTCAGCCTGAACTACAGGAAAGACCCTGTCTCCAACAACGGCAGCAGCAGTAAAGGTCACCGCCAAACTCCAGGTCATTTGGATTTTCTCCTGTTACTTTTCAGGATTTTATAGTTTTACATTTTATATTTAGGTCTATCATCCATCTGGGCTTGGTTTTTGTGGCGGGTATGACATCTGTATAGATTTATTCCTCTTTTATTTCTGTATCTGAATATCCGCTTGTGGTGCGCATGCCTGGCTGGGCTTCTGGCGCCCTGGGCTGCTCCCAGCCTGTTCCACATGCCCCCCGTTGCTGATCCGAGTAACTGCTGAGGAAGTCTTGAAGGCAGGTAGTGGCGGTCCCCAACTCTGTGTTGCTCCTTCTGTTTTGTGGATTTTCTCCATATTTACCTTTCCATATAAACTTTAGAATCAGTTTGTTGCTACCCGGGAAATAACTTACTGCCACCTTCATCAGAATGGCACTGCACTCACAGGTCAATCCGGAGAGACTGGGCATCCTGGCCGCTCTGAGAACCCTATCCAGGGGCACGGAGCACCAGTGCATTTCCTCAGCTCTTTATTAACGTCTCTCATTAGAGTTTCGCACTTTTCCTCAGATCTCGAGCTAATTAGGCTAAATACCTACGGGCCTCGCATTCTTTTCCTTTCATAGTGCTAATGTAAACCATGACGTGGGTTTATTAAGAATTGAGGTTTCAGTAGCTCTTCAAGGGACCTAGGAAGCCACTGACTTCCGCATGCCAACCTGTGTCCTCCAGGGCCACTCTAACCACCTGCCGATGCGCATGTCCTGCCCTTAAAAAGTATTTGATACCTTGGCTGGGCAGGCACTCACCCTTATGGCTCCTACCTTGAAATAATACTCTTCTCAAACTACCTCTGAGAAGGAGGCAGGAGAGCAGTCTCTTTCCTGGGCTTAAGGGACTGAAGAAGGTCAGTCTCTGTTGTGACCCGCACTAGGCCTCCCCGAGCTTAGGCAGCAGTCATGGTAAGACTGGGGGTGCACAGGGGCAGGAAGGGCTCGCGCCTGGGGGGCTCTTCCCACCATGCCCAGAGCCGCTGTCCTTCGCTCTCAGGTCCCTACTGGACTCATGTCCTGTTCACGTGGAAATCCAAGGAAGGCCTCAAGGTCTACGTCAACGGGACCCTGAGCTCGTGGGACTCCCACGGGAAAGCGTCGCGGGACTATGGCGAGCCCAGCGCGAACCTGGTCATCGGGGCCGAGCAGGACCGGACCAGGTGCTACGAGAGCGGCGCTTTCGACGAGTTCGTCTTCTGGGAGCGGGCGCTGAGCCCGGCCGAGATCCGGATGTACTTCACGGCCGCCGTCGGTCAGTGAGTGTGCCCAGCGCTCTGTCCCGGCCAGCCCGTGTGCCCTGCTCTCCTGTCACAGCGGGCAGTGTGGTGGGTGTGAGCGATGTCCCTACAGACCCCTCAACACCGTCCTGGTTCACAGCTTCATCTCTAGGTGGCTAACGAGCTTCATCTGTAGGTGGTCATGGGACTGGACTCAGGGCCTTTGCACCGGGCCACATCCACGGCCCTCTTTTAATTTTTAGTTTTTTGAGACAGGGTCTCACTGTGTAGCCCGGGCTGGCCTTGAACTCACAGCGATCCTCCTGTGTCAGCCTCCCGAGTGCCAGGGCTCCAGTACACCC
Organism: Hydrochoerus hydrochaeris; assembly: GCA_004027455.1. Taxonomy (NCBI): domain Eukaryota; kingdom Metazoa; phylum Chordata; class Mammalia; order Rodentia; family Hydrochaeridae; genus Hydrochoerus; species Hydrochoerus hydrochaeris. The sequence continues at coordinate 19,246 of PVLA01014551.1, read as the reverse complement.
AAGTTTACTTTTTATTTTGAGGCAGGGTTGTTAAGCTACTAACTCAAACCTGGGTTCCTCCTGCCTCAGCCTTCCAGAGTGCTGGGATTCCTGGAGGAGTGACCCATACACCATCCTCCCTCCGGTCACCCCGGCTCAGAGGTGTGTGTGCTGGAGGCCCACAGTGGCCAGGGGTGCGAATAGTCAGGTCCTCAGTGCACCAAACCCCTAATGCCCCCCAGCAGCATGGAGCCCAAGGGGCTGGCTCTGCTGGTGCAGGGAGGGTCGGGTGGATCAGGACTCAAATACTCTGCACTGCAGGGGCTGTGCCTGGGGTAGCCAGAAGTCATGTTTGAGAAACTGAGGAAGGCTCCCTGTCACATCAGTTTAACTGCTTAAAAGTGTGCGCTGCCTCCCACCTGCCTTCCAGACACTGACCCTGCCTTCCCCGCATGGCCACGCTGCTCGCGTGGTGACCGCTGCAGGTCTCTGGAGAGGCCCTTTCTCCGAGGCTGGCCGGGCGGGACACTCTCTTCTCCCCATCAGCCAGCGTGGTCCCATCCCTGTGGTGTGGGCCTCTCTGTGTCCTACAAAGGTGACCGCTGGCCTCTGCCACCCTGGCCAGGCCCGACCCTGCCAGCAGGATGGGGAAGGGGCACTGTGTGCCAGGCGCTCGCAGGGTGGGGCCTGTGTCTCCCGTGGTCACCACCGAGTGGAGCTCCGTGGCCTTTTCCACTGTAGCCTTGCTTGAGTCAAACATGGGTGTGACATGGCCGTGACTCCCAGATGCCGAGGAATGCCAGAGTGGGAGAGCACAGTGGCTTGGGGCCCAGTTCTACCATCCATGTGGCATCTGGGTCCTCTAGCCACTCATGGGCCAGTGAGGCCAGCGAGGTCGTTTCCTCAGGCCACCCAAGGAGCCTGGAGAGGACCTCCCCAAGGCCAAGCAGACCGTGTCCTCATCGGGGACAGAGCTGGGAGGGGAGGGGGCAGTCAGGCAGTGAGGCACAGCTTGCCCTGGGTCTGGAGCCCCCTTGTGACAGTGGTGACGCATCACCTGACCGGCATCCCCAACGCAGAGGCCCAAGCACCTTGGGGACACCATCTTCCTCTCCCGCCACTCCTCTGGGGTCACCTCATGCCCTCTCTCCCTGAGGAAGGGTCCTCGGCTCCCACCTGTCCTCCACGAGACCAGTTCTGCACTTTCTCCTCGCACCAATCTGGGTGCGATCGAAGCCAGGTTTTCATCATTTGTTTTAAATCGGTGACATCCTGCATGAAACTCATCTTCTTATATGATGAGCCCATGAATGGTGTGTAAAAACCAATTCAGACTATAAATGGAAAAATAATTCAAGCTAGGAAAATCTATTTAATCTACCTATTACACTGATTTATTAGCTTTTTATCTTTTCAGCAATACTTCTACTCAAAACATTCCCAGCCTCTGTCAGTTGTGCTTCGGGATGGTAAAGTTTTGAACCAGGACAGACCTTATTCAAACGGAGTGACAAGCCAGCTGTGGTGGTGCACTCCTGTAATCCCAGCACTTGGGAGGCTGAGGCAGGAGCATCCCCATGAGTTCAAGGCCAACCTGATCTACATAGCACCCTCCTCCAAAAAAGAAGTCAAACAGCACGAGGAGGGCTTAGTCCCGCCTGACATAAGCCTTCTTTATCTTTTCCAGGAAAGCACGGTTTGCTTTTTTCCACGCCGCCCAGCTTCACGATGCCGACAACTGTGGTGAGCCTTGCTCTTTTACTTTGGCCTCTTCCTGTGTCCGTGCCTGCACCGGGGGCCGGGGGGGCTGAGACTGGCTCAGGACCCGGCTCTCTCTTTGGGCCCTGGAAAGGAATATTAGACAGAAGGGAAGCTGAGCCGGGGAGCGGCGCTTGGCGCTGGGAGCTGGTGGCAGGCAGAGAGCCCGGGTTCCTGTCACAGGGACCACGGTGCTGGAAGGACGGGGATGAGATTCCCAGCACAAGCAACCGCCCAATGGTCTCCTGCCCTGGCTCAGTGTCCTGCAGGGCCTTTTCTTTTGATAGCCGAAGAGAGGATCGATTTGTACAGCAACTGTCGCCCCGCTTCAGCAGCGAGGGTAGTCAGAGGCCTGTCCTGCTGAGAAGTCGGCAGGGCAGGGTGGGTCTGCAGCGTCCCCCGGCCCCAAGGCCAGTTCTCCTTCTCCCTGTGTGCAGCTCCCCGCGCCCCGTGTCTTCTGTCAACCGGCTCTTCTTTCCTCTGTTGCAAGGCAGTCACAGGAGGCCTGGTGTGGCGGGGCCCTCGCTGCCATCACGGGCTGCAGGCCCCGGCCCGCAGCGGGGCCCCTGGCTTTGGTTCCCCTGGGAACTCGGTGGCTGGTTTCTTTCAGATGCCCACAGATGCCTACCATCCCATCATAGCCAGCCTGACGGAGGAGAGGAAGAACTTCTCATGGCCCGACGTGGCATTGAGCTACCTTCGGAATATGTCCCTCAGCTTACCCAACAAGTCCCTCTCGGAGGAAACAGCGCTGAATCTCACGGAGGTAAAGCTCCGCGGTGCCCGGGTCTGGTGCACCAGGGCCAGTGTGAGGCTGTCTCACGGCTTGGCGTTAAAAGGCAGGAGCCTTTGCATGAAAGTCAGGTTTGGGGCTCCTCATGGAGTGACCATAGCTGACCAGCACCATGGAGCTCAGACTTGTGTCTTCATTTTTTTTTTTTTTTTAAGATGGGGTCTTGCTGTGCATTTCAGGCTGGCCTTGAACTCACTTTGTAGCACAGGATGGTCTTGAATCACAGTGATCCTCCTGCCTCAGCCTCCCTGAGTGCTGGGATGACAGGTGTGCCCCACCAGGCCAGGCATCTTCAATTGTCTTAATGCCCAGTCTACCTGGCACCTCCTAGAACCCACTGTGCCCCTGGGGTATTTGGGTCCAAGGCTTCCAGTCTGGACTGGGCTGGGTCTCTGACAGGTGGGCCAGGGCCATGGTCTGCACTCAGTGGGGGCCCCAGTGCTGTGCCAAGTGGTCCTCGAATGCAGGCCTGTGGCACTCAAACCAGGATGCCTCCTCTTTCCACTCCTCAGAATACTCTCTAGGTGGAGGCAGAGGGGGATGGTAAGGTCTTGCCGCGCCAGGCCCTTGCTGGTGTGGAGAGAGAAGGGGTGTCTGAGACGGGCTCCCAGTCAAAGCACACGATGGTTTATAAAGTCGCGGAGGTGTCCCTGTGGGGACCGAGGGGGCTCCTGGGTGCACAGACAGTCTGCTGAGAGCCAAGCCCATCTCGAGGGCCCTTGATTCTTTCTTGCTGTCTGTTGAAGATGCCCAGGGAAACGCAGGACAAACCACATGCTCACTGAAGGCCATAGTGTGCTCTTGCCAGCTCCCTGTCAGAGTGCAGACTGCACCACTCACAGTGGGCAACATGCCCAGCTGGGGCTGTGGGGAGAGAGACGCAGGTTCTGGAAACTGCTGGGGAGGGACCGGCATGGGGCATGCGGAGGTCAGGCAGCCTGGCGTTCAGCTGGCGCTTGAGGCTGTGGTGAGGGGACACATGCCCAGAATGGGGCTTCCATGAGGGGCCAGTGATGGGGGTGGGGAGCTGGGTAGCCTTTTCTGTGTGACACTTTGCTCCAGGGACAGCTTGTAGGTCTCCTAGCATGGACGATACCATCTCATGGGACCTGGGCAGTGCCCGGTGTCTCAACCATGGCTCTGAAGAGGGGATGGCCAGTGACTCCTAGTTATAGGACAGAGTGCTTCCCATGATGCTCTGCAGCAACCTAACACATTTCATTGGTCAGAGCCAGGTCATGTGACCACTAGTAGACCAATCACTGGTGGGATGGGTCAACCAACCTGAAGAATCTCTGGAGGGGGCAGTACTGCCTCTGTGGGAGCACGTCCAGCTCCCATGGGAAGGACAAGCTTGGGTCCACTGGCTTTGGATAACCTCACAGGTCCTTATGCATGTCAGTGGAGGAGGCTGTGGGGCTCACTGGGACGGGACCTGGTATGCAGGAAGTGCTTCGTCAGTATTAAGCTACGCTTGTTTCCGTGGAGCTAGGCTACATGGGATCACTGTGACGGGGGTGCCTTGTACACAGCTGGCACCTGAGAAACACCCGTTCTTGGTACCGGTGCCCTGTCCTCTAGCCAGCTGTGTGTACGGACAGTGCATGAGCAGCATCCGCTTTGTGCTAGCGCCTGCCGCTGGACAGCAGCGTATGCAGCTGGCTGGAGCACGGCAACTGCCCGCTCCCGGGGTTAGTGCCGTGGCAGCAGAGTGGTCCCCGAGGGAGGTCCTCGGGGGTGTGCCGTGGGTGCTGAGGCGCGGGCCCTCACTTCCGGCTGTGTAGGGACGGAGGCAGCTCAGACGGGTGTAAGTGCTTCCTCATGACTTTGCCGGACGCGAGCTCACTGATGAGGAGACGGGGTCCCCCGTGACTGTGCAGTCTGCCCTGGCCTGGCCTCGCACTTCGGGTTCTTCGTTCACATCTGCAGAACGCAGGCTAAGAGTGAGGGCCTCGGACAGCCTGCTCTGTGAACACGGAGTGCCTGGAAGTGTGGATGGTGTGGCTCCTTTGGGGAGGCAGTTGTGTTTTTTTTGGTGAGGCTCCAGTTTAACTCTGGGGCCGACGGCAGGAGAGGGGTGCAGGGGGGTGAGGCCAGCCAGGGGGAGGCTGTCAGTAAGCACTGGGGTGAAGTGACCTAAACTTCTACTGTGTTACAAAAAAGAGCGGATATTCCACACTTCTCACTTAAATCTCCCACCCAATTTGAAAATGTTAGAAACGTAATGTCATTTTTAGGGCACAATTGTAAGCCAAACCAAACATGGTTCTAAAGAAGAGCGTGTTCCGAAGCTTTTGCTGTTGTGGATGGCCCCAGGCCCCATGCTTGCATGGCAGCATGGACTCAGGGCCCTGCCACAGCCACCAGTGTCCAGGGCAATGTCCACTCAGCTGATGGGCACCACCATAGTGGGAGGCAGCCTGGAGCCTTGATACCCCGGGGAGCTGCTCTGGCTCTCGGCTGTCTGCACAAGAGTGGGGTGGGGAGGGGGACCCCAAGGTCTTGTGTGGCTAACAGTGTCATTGTGCTGCCCTTAGACCTTCCTGTGGACTGTGGGTGAGGTGCTGCGGCTGCCCAGCTGGACGGTGGCGTCAGAGGTGAGAGAAAGCATTGCGACCTTCAAAATGTACGTGCCAGGGACACTTTGTCATGTAGAAGTAGCCCAGTTCACGTCCCTAAGGGCAGTGCCGCACGTCTCCATCCCGACGTCACCCGGATCTTCCCCAGAGCCACTCCTGGCCAGCTGCAGAGGGGATGCAGAACCAGGCTGCGTCTGGCACCTGGGGGTGGGCCCGTGCCTTCCGCTTCACCTCACATGGGTTTTACCCACATCAGAAACACCCTTGATGCTGAAAGATATATGGGCCAAGTGAAACTGAGCCCTAGAGGATCTGGGCTCCGCATTAGAGCTGGCCAAAGCCTCTCCTCGATGCCTGCACTAGAAACGACTGAGGAAATTGAGGATTTCATTTGATTTCTAAAAATGCAGATTTCACTCACTTCACAGTAACACAAGTCAACAAATGGCTGTGGAAAAGCTGGGAAATACAGGGAATAAAGATGTAAGGAGAATAAAAGTCACCAGAAATTGCGATCCTGGGCACGGATGGCTCCCAGCCGCCGTGCAGCCCCTGGGACCTGGGTTCACTTCATGCAGATGCAGACGCATTCTGCAAACACGCCGTAGGCCTGGCTGACCCGGGCCCCTGTCAAGGCCACAGGGATGTGGAGCACTGGACTGCAGAGCCACATGGGTTAAGAGAGTGGGGCTGAGCCGTAGTCACGGCAGACTCTGCACCCTGGAACTCTGCACCCCGGGGACCCTGGCTCTGTCTCTCTGTTGCCATGTGTGGCTCCCAACTTGCAAGCAGAGGCCGGGAAGGAGAATGGGGTGGGGGACGTCCCCACCTCCCCTGTTTCAGGGACACACTTGCACGGCAGTTTCCCCGCTGACAACCTTTACACTGGAAGAGCTTCCCACAGGGTGAGGTTAGGGTTAAGTGAGAGGAAAGCTTCCGGAGTGTAATTCTGACCCCGGTCTGAACTGGAAACCAGTTCTCCTTTAAGAAGCACGCCCCACCAGGCTTGGGATTTAGGGAGTTTGTTCCCCAAGTCCCCAGGTGGGCTTCTGTTTTTGAATGCAAAGTATTCAAACCTGGCAACACATGAGAAGTGCCGAAGCATTGGGGCCTGCGGGCTCAGTTGTGCGTCACAGAGTGCGTGAACGCTGCCGGCCCCCAGCACACGCCAGCAAGCAGCCCCATGCTGGGTTCCCCTTGGCGGGTGGAAGTCAGGTCAGGAGCCTGCAGGAGAAGGGGGACTTGACCTTGGTGTCTGCTCCAGCTCGCCAGCTTCTCCTGAGCGTGCACCTCTGCAGACGGCGGCTTCCAGGAAGTGGGGAGGGGTAGGTAGCCTGGGGGCGGAGGTGGCCCCCTCATCCTGTGAGACTGAGGGTGACTTGTGCCCTGTGGATGGCAGAGACACGTGACCAGGGTCCTGGCCATGCAGTGGCAGCGTCTACTGGGCCCTCCCGGGCTTGGGCCAGTGCGTGGCAGAGACCCTCACGCTGCTTCTCTTTCCAGGACAAGGCCCTGGTGTCCGGTTTCATCGACACCATCGACGTCATCCTGGGCCACGTGTCTCTGAAGCTGCATGGTGGCAGGCCTCAGGTCACCCTCGAGGGCTCCTCTCCCGTGGCAGGTGGCTGTGGTTGGTGGCAGGTGGTGTTGGTGAAGGGGGCCAGGGGTGCTGATCTCGCTGTGGGCTCCAGGAGATGGAGTGTCACCTCCAGGAGACGGAGCCAGGACACAGGGCCACATGCATAGTTCTCAGAGACTCAGGAGCCACTTTCCTGGCTTCGGGACAGCAGGGTCCTGATCCCCGGTGTCTGGCTGGATAGCATAGAAGGAGTCTTGGGGTCAGGGGTTGCCAGGGTAGCCTCCTGCTCTGTCTTCTGCACATGGCCCAGGTCTTCCACAGCCAGGGGCTCAGCTGCCCACAGAGGGCAGCTTGGTGGCACTTGGTTGCACTGTGGCTGCCTGTGGTCGCCTCCAGGCCAAGGTGCACCTGCCTAAGCTGTGTAATTTTTCGGGGTCTTCCCAGGTCCCCTAGCCTGCAAAGCAGTAGCTGTGGGGTCTTTGCACCTCCCAGCTGGCCAGGTGCAAGAATCAGGGTCTCCCTGCAAAGTCCTTGCCTGGGCTGCAGCCCCAGCTCCCGCGGTGCTGGCCTCCCCGGGTGTGTGCTGCTTTCAGGCCTTGCTCATCAGGGCAGTCACACTGGGGGCTGCTCGGCTAGGAGAGGAGGGGTCCGTGGCCCTCAGCCCCACAGCCTGGAGCTCACTGAGCCGACAGGCGCCCCTGTCCCACCCACAGACTTCTCCGTGACCAAGCTCCTCCTGAGGCCCCTGAGCGCAACTCACTACCGCTTTCCTGCCCACGGGGACAGCTACATCGAGATTCCTGGCGAGGCCCTCCGTGGCCCAGGTGAGTGCGGCGTGGGCTGGCCCGAGGACCCCCCCACACTCGAGACAGCCACACTGGGTGAGGCTCTGTCCAGGCTCTCAGTTCCAGCCTGCACGGGTGCTAGCCAAGCCCCCGACATGCCAGCGAGTCCACGCAGAGCCTGACCTCGGGGTGCCTGAGAAGCCGACTGGCCTCTGCAGCCTCCCACGCCCTGTGCGTCCGGGTCCTTCCTCTGCAGACAACTCGGGCTGTGGGTCCCGGGAGCGGTGCATCGCCAGCCTGGCTGTGCTCAGGCTGCTAGAGGGGGTGGGGGAGGGGGTGGCAGTTGCCCAAGTTGGGACCTCATGTCCCTCTTGCTCCCTCCAAGTGTGACAGTGTCCTGGCCTCTGCTCTGTCCCCAGCCTGGACCACTGTCGTGGGCCTTTTCTACCACTCCATGCACTACTACGTGAACAACATCCCCCCGGCCAGCACTAAGTGAGTCTCTCGGGGTCTTGTGGTGGAGGGCAGGGGCCTGGGGTCATGGGTTAGGTTAGGGTTAGGGCCCACAGCACATCCCGGGCCGGCTCTTTCCCACAGTGTGCTGTGGTCAGGGTGGTGACGTCCTCAAGCAGAAGTCAGGGTGGCCTGGTGACTCGTTCACTGGCTCAGGAAGTGCAGGCTGCAGACCAGCGCTCAGACCTGGCTGCTGGAAAGGCCAGCTGGGGGGTGGACAAGGCACCCGCCATGCAACCCAGCAAGGGTTCCCAAGTCGGCTCTGTGGGCATAGCCTTCATGCGAAGCCGGATCGCACACCGCTCCCGGCTTCAGGAGCAGCTCCACCCAGCGTCCACTGGCATCTCTGGCTCCATCGCTAGGCCTCTCCTTGGAGTGGACGCCCTGCCCAGCCATTCTCTCCCCGCTGATGGTCAGTGTTCCTCGGCCTCATCCCTTAGAGCAGGTGTCCAGCCAGAGAAGCAGCCTCTTTGTCCAGCATCCTCACCTGAGGCCCTCACCCCTCCTTGGCGTGGCTGGCCACCAACGTGGACAGAGGGCTGCATGCCGGGCCGGGGTTCACCTGGAGGGAACTGAAGTAGCAGACACCCCCACACCAGCATCCACACACCACTGGGTCATCACATAAGGGAGCCCACATGGGCAGGTCTCTGCCAAAGTCACACAGCTGGTCAGACAGAGCTGTCACCATGTCCCTTTACTTTCCAGGATTCGCGTGGCGGCCAGCTGCAGAGACGGCCTGCTGTCCGCCGCCAGCCCTCTCATCTCGCTGGAGGTGTGCCCCCCACCGGCGCTGTCCCACAACCTCTCGGGGTCCCCCCTGGTCACCGTGCACCTCAGACACACACTGGTGAGTTGGTGCAAACCTCTTCCTGTTCATACCAGTCTGGTCAGCACCAAAGGGTCACTGGAGGGCATCTGAGTGATGTGTGAGGTGCCCAGGTCCTCTGTTCCTGTGAGTTTCTGCGGCCCCTGCCCTATGGCTTTGTGAGACCCAAAGCGGGCAGCTTGTTGATGGCACGCAGACGGTCGTTGGGTGGTCTTGGGGGCCACACGGAGCCCTTGCAGTGTCTCTAGTTCATAGCAAGTGTCTGCTCCGAGGAGGGCGCAGGTTGTAGGGCTCTCCCTCATCTCACATGACAGAGTCAGCACAAATGGCTCTGCTGCTCTGGGAGGCCTTTCCTGCTCTGGGGTCCATGTGCCGACCTGATTGCCTCCACGCGTCAAAACCACAATTCTGCCTGGGGGTTCGCCCTGGCCAGCCCGTGTGGGCGGACCTGGCTCCGAGAGGGCGTGGCCAATTGGGAGCTTGGAGCAGGAACACAGCATACTGGGGACAGTCCCCAGGGGATGGCTCCAAGAGGGTGTGGCTTCCCCCAAGTGTAACCAGGGGCGTGGTTTTGTGGCGTGTCCCTAGGGCAGGACTCCAGGAAGGCGCGGCTCCAGGGCTTAGACTGGTTTGTGCCCTGTGCTGGGAAGATCCTCCTCCAGTTTGGCTGGCAGAGCAGAGCAGTCACAGCCAAGGCTGAGCCCAAGGAGAGCAGCCTCTGTGTTTCCAGGCCAGCAGGCCCTGTGCGTCGGGAGCTATGGGTGACGCCGAAGAGCTGGGGCCGGATGGGTCCCTGAGGAGGGCAGAGAAGCAGGGTTGATTGGTTCAGAGTCGGGGCTTGGTGCCAGCCAGACAGCAGGGAGGTCACCCATGTACATGTGCCCTCTAGAGACACGTGCACACTCCCCCATCACACATGCACAGCACACACACAGCATGAGTGCACAGTGCACACATCACCCCACAGGGACACACAGCACACACACACCTTCCGTGCCCGTCTCACACGCACCCCACACCTGCTCCTGGGGCTTACACTGCACCCACCCGCAGCCCCGCTGCTCCGGCTGCTGGGAGCTGCAGTGAAGGGCGGCAGCGAGGTCGTCCTGTGAGCCGCGGCTCCAGCCCTCCTGGGCTGGTTTCCTCGTGCCCTTCCTTAGCTTCCTTCTCTGCCACGTGGCACCGAGGGCATGGCATCACTGTGCACCCAGCCTGCCCATCCCAGCACCCCTCCACGCCAGCCCCCAGGGTCCTGCTCACCCTCCATTTACCCGCCTTCCCCACCTTCCAGCACCCCAGATGTCCCAGGCTGAGGTGCCCCCGACCCCACCCCCAGCTCTCAGAGAGCTTGCACTGGTCTGCAGGTGCTCCGTCCTCCTTCCTGCCCCCATCTGCACCCTTGGCAGCATCGAAGACCAAGAGAGGACATACACTCTGCCTCTCAGGGGGACAGGAGAGGGAAGTGCTCCAGCCGCACCTGGTCCTCCTGCTCCTCGGACCCTCGTGTCTGTGTCTGTGTGTGTGTGTGTGTGTGTCTGTGTGCACGCGTGCGCACAAGTCATTTCCGAAGCTCTGCCATGTGCGGTTGGCTGCAGACCAGAGTAGACCAGCCTAAGGTCCATCTCACGGAGCAGTCGGGGAGCAGCGCAGCTGGCGCCACCCACTCTGCTGCGGCCCCACCCGGGAAGCGTGTGGCAGGAAGCAGGTGCAGCAGGAGACGGAGTGTGGGACGCCCGGGGCCGAGGCAGAGGGAGGGCACCCTGCGTGGGTGCAAGGGCTCCCTGGCTCTCAGGAAAGAGGAGTCTTGACAGCTGCTGTGGGATTAGAGCCCCTGGCGTCCCAGGGCTGGGAAGCTGCTGCAGCCCTGCCTGGGTCTGCGGTGTGGAACTGTGCGCCTTCTTTCCGGGCCACGGGCGGGGGAGGGTCCAAGGCATGGCTGTGTAGAGGGCTCCTTGGGGCCTGAGCGCCTAGCAGCGCCCCAGCTGGCAGCAGCGCCCAGAAGCTGCCTCCATCTCCCCCTCCCACCGCAGCCCGCGCGATTGATGGGAGCTGGGTCGAAGATGCACTTTTGTCTTCTGTGAAATGCGAAGGTGCCAATTTGGAAACCAGAGAAAAAAAAAGGGTGGACTAAAGTGCAGTCCCTGCTCTAACGATCGGTTACTGTAGCTATTTTTGCTAAAGCAAGTGTTTGAATAGGAATCACGGCCTGCGGGAGAGAGGCAGAGGGGAGTGTTTGTCATGGCAGAGAGGCTGGTAATGACGGGGGTCATGGCCAAGCGTCTGCAGCTGGGGGCTTCTCCCCTGAAGGTTGCCTATGTGTCCCTGCCAGTCCTTCAGGGGCCATGGCTCTGAGTCTGGCTGCTGTGTGACAGGAGAGCTCTCGCCTGTGGGTCTGTGGGGACGGATGTCCTGCCCAGGAGGCCCCGTGCCTGCGTCCCTGGTCCGGTTGAGGCAAACGGTGCAGAGGTCACAGCACGAGGGCAAGGTCTCTGGCAAGACAGAGGCGGGTGGATCCCAGCTTGTTACGGGGGCCCTTGTGAGGGCCTGGCAGCCTCCGGGAATGCAGGGTGCCCAAGCCGCCAAGGCCCTGGATGTGGGGACAGACTGCCTGCTCAGGCCCCTACTGAGCCCTCAGGGACAGAGCATGATGGCCCGAGGAGGGCCTGGCCTCTCCCTGTCCCCACTGTGCCCATGTGTGCTGGGAACAGTGCCTGCATCCTTGCAGTGGACACAGCCAGGTCTCCCTCTGTGGGGTCACTGCACCGCCCGACCACTTGATCTGTGGCTGGTCACTTCCCATTCAGACATCACACATGGTGCTTTCTCTGCTCTTCTCGGGCCAGGGTAGGAGGACTCCGGCAAGCAGCTGGACTGTTTCCTCTCGTGGCAGAGGTGGTGGCCCCGCAGGGTCTCTCTAGGATCTGTTGTGGGTGAGGGACAAGTTTCCAGTAAGCTCAGTTCTCTTCCCTTGCTGTGGTCATTCCCTGGTGCCCTGGGGCCTGGGTGTCCCTGCAGTCTGCAGTAGCTGATGGACCTGGCTATTGACACAGACATACGTGTTCACATGTGCACACATGCACACACACGTGCACAGCTCACACCCTCTGACCCTCCTCGCCCCAGGCTGGAGACACTGGCCATTTGCATCCCGAGGGGCTTGCTCGGGGGCTCCCCGGAACACCCCAGTGCTGCCCGCTCTGTGATCACCTTCGCGGCTGTGTCATAGCCCACGGCTGCCAGCCTCTGCTGCCATATGTCTGGTTTGCCCCTGTGTTCTTGGGACCATGCGAGCACTGTGAGGCACCTTTGTGCATCCCCTCTGCTCTCGCTCCTGCATCACTTCTTAGAAATAGCGTTGTCTGTTATCGCAGCCCTTTGACCCCCAGCCTTAAATTGGTTTTGGATGTTTAGACCAGATCCATGTTTATTTCCTCATAGAGAGAGACCTGGAGTCACAGGCCTGGAAAGCTAGGGCAGGGGTCAGAGCACACAGGCCACACCGTCTTGGGATGGCCCCTGGCACGCCAGCATCGTGCCAGGAGGGCACAGGTCTGGATCGATGTGCCGGTCCTCCCACAGTGACCCTGGGGCATTCGGCTCGGGCAGCAGGACATGACCTACACCAGCACCCCTCGCAGGTGCAGCCTGGGGAGCCGGACCACTGTGCAGCCCCGCTTTCCCGACCATGCGCACATCTCCATTTGGTGCTGCAGGTGTGGAGAGGCGGGGTCAGGCGCGCGTGTCACTGACAGATGACACCAAGCAGTTCTCCCTGGGCGGCGCCAGCTCCCACTCCCCTGAGCCGGGCGAACCCCCACAGCCAGCACTGGCGTTGTACACACGACCGTCCTGGTGCGGGCTGCCCCGTGGCTTCTGCCTGTGGAGTCGATGACTCTCGGGTGTGGCTCGGTGTCTGGGCAGGGCTTCCTTTCCACCTGTGTCAGCCTGTTTCTGTCAGCCGTCCGCTGCTGCTCTCGCCTTGATTTGGGGGCTTCCTCCGCGCTGCGCGGCTGAGTCACCAGCAGGCTGTGTGTCGCGAGTCCCCTCTGGGACGAGTTGGACCTTTTGCCCTCTTGGTGTCTGCTGATGAATAGAGTTTTAAATTTTAGTGAAGCCCAGTTCACGAAGCTCTTCCCTAATGCTCACCTCCCTCTGTTCCGGTTGAGGAATCTCGCCTGACCCGAGGCCACCAGGAGTCTCTCGTGTGACATTCGTTGCTTCCCCTGCCGTCCAGATCCATGGCCTTTGTCCGATCCTGTCTGTGTGTGCTGCGAAGCCGGGGTCACAACCCACCCTTCCCGATGCGCGCACCCAGTTTACCCAGAGCCCCTTATTGGCGAGATAAGCCTTCTGCCACATGGCTGCGTCACCTTCTCCGTAAACCAGGCAACCTTCCTCCGAGGCTGTCTCCTGGGCTCCACTCTGCCGGCCTCCGCCGTTGCAGTCCCGAAACTGTGTGGCTTTCTGCCAAGCCCGAGCTCGGCCCTTGTGAACCTCCCACCTCCCCCACCTCTTCCGGCGCCTTGGCCGTTTTTGGTGACTACGGGTTTTAAAAGTTTGCTGTGCAGTGTGAAACTGCCCTTGGGAACAAGTGACCGGTGCGGCTCGTCAGTCCCTGCTTCCTGCATTGTTCCCAGCTCTGACACACAGAAAGCCCCATCTGGTCGTTATTTTGATTCGCACCGCCTTGATTGCTGGCGAGGCGGGCTCTGCCATCTGCACTTTCCTTTTCTTCGTGATGTGGCACTGTTTTTCTGATTGCCCGGGTGGAGCCTCCCTTTCCCTACTGACTTCTGAGAGCTCCGTGCTCGCCATGGACATCAGCTCTTCCCGTCGCCACCCACCACGCTTGGCTTTGTGTCTGTGTCAGACGCCCCGCGTGTGCTCTCGGGCCGTGCTGGCTTCTCTGGCGGCCTCGACAGGTCCACAAACGCGGGGCTGGAGTAGGCAGAGCCCTCAGAGTCCTGCAGGCCCAGGGGAGGACTTGTTCCTTGGCCTTTCCAGTCCCTGGGGACCTTGCGTCCTCCGCTCCTCTCCTGCATCTTCAGATCAGTCCGTTGGGAACTGATCGGTCAGCCAGTCAGCAGCCATCTGCTTCCCTCCCATTCTTCGGCCCTACCTCCCCCCGCCACCCCGCTGCTCCCCACCTGCCCAGCTCCTCTCACGCTGCTGTCTCGGGCCTCCTGGGGGCAGCTCCTCTGCACCCCGCATTCGTTGCCCTGGAGGAGCCTTGCCGTGTGGAGGGTCACAGGTGCAGGGGTGGGTTGTGACATTTCTGCCAGCGCTGGCCACACGAAGTGTCCACACAGGAGGTCACAGGAGCTACAGAAGCCACTTACACCCACGTCACTGCCTCCCACAGAGGCAGCCGTGGTGGCAGGCTGGCAGCCTCGCCCTGGGCTCCCTCTGTGAATGAGGCCGAGTGTGCCGGGGTGCTGGGGGGTGTTCACTGTTAGCATCTCTCCCTGGGGACCTGGCCCAGGGTAGAGTCCGAGGCTGGGTGAGGGTTATGGGCCACATCCCAAGGAATGGCAGCTGCCTGCCTCGGCAGGAAGGGTCGCACACTGCCCGGGTCCCTGCGTCCTCCGGGGCGCATGTTGAGTGAGACGAGGGGCAGGAGAGAAGGGGCAGGGCACACTCCGGAAGCTCGGCGCCACCCTGCGCATCCATCCTGGGGGAGCCCAGTGCTTGCCGCACACGCTCTTCTGGAGTCTGTGGTCATGGCCAGGCTGGCTGCCCGCGCCAGTGACAGATGGCTGGCAAAGCTCATGTCCCCAGAGGACCTCAGCTCCTGGGCTGCATCCTGGGGGCAGGGGGACCCGGCCCCTCATCCTCTCTCTCCTTTCCTGGCTGCCTTATTGCTCTGCTGCATGTTCCCCTCTGTTGCCATCTGGCGCTGACCAAGGCCCAGAGGCTCAGTGTCCACTGCAATGAAGCTGGTGCCGGGGAAGGAGTGAGCAGCACACACTATGTCTCTTGTGATCGGTGCTGGTGAACTCTGGGATTTGTCACAGTGTTGCAAAGCTGAATGACACCCTGGGGATGGCCGTGGGAGCAGTGGTGAACACAGCACAGGCGGCCGCTGTGGGGCATCCTTGCGGGCACTGTGTCCCCAGCTTTCCCCGTGGACAGCCCTAGGAGGACAGCTGTGAGGCCCTGGGTCTCTTCCTGGGTCCAGGATGGGGGCAGCCTCCTAACTGACCCTTCCAGCCTTGCCCCAGTCTACATGCAGCACCCAGGGCCACACTCAAGTCCCCCAGACCAGGGTGGCAAACCTATGGCACGTGCGACATGCCATGCCAGCTGCCTGTCATCATCGACATCTCTGAAAGGTTTGCTGTCACTGTGGCCGGAGTGTGTTACTGCAAGTGCCCTGGTCAGCGTCTCTTCCTTTGTGGCCATGAGCCGGTATGGACAGCACTCTCCTGCTCCTCTGTCCCCTCCTCCCTTTCCTTGACTTTGCACCTGAGTCCCCCTGCTGGAAGCCCTGTCTGCCCTTCTGCTTTTCTGGGCTTCCCAACCTCCTGGGCTGGGTAGGGTCGCAGCACTGTGTCCTGCTCTGAAGGGCTCCAGTGTCCGTGTCTCCAGGCCTTGCGTCCCCAGCACCCTGTGCAGTTATGAGCTGTGCACCCCGTGGCTGTGGGACCCGTAGAACACAGGGCTCGGAGGTCACAGTGGGGAGCGTGGGCTCTGTGTGGAGATGCAGCCTTGCTGTCCCTGTGCTGCGTCTGGTGAACGTGGGTGCCCTCCCTGCCTCCAGATGCAAACGCGTTGCGGGGACTCGGCCTTGGTGTCACGGTGCTGTCAGCAGGCGCCGTGCAGGTGCAGCTGTGGTTTCAAGGCTGGAGGGTGGGTGGGAAGGCTGCAGCAGCTGACCCCCCACATGGAGCGGCGCGCACTGCTGCTTCCCGCGGAGACTGGCCATGTCTACGCTAAGGAGGGCAGTGTACGAGTGGGCAGACTTGCCTTCCCCGCAGATGGGCTCGTGCCTGCGCACGTCAGAGTCACGGGGCACAGAGCCCAGCGTGCCGTGAGTGTTCTCGCCACTTCCGAGAGGGGGAGGCGAGGCCAGCAGTGTATTCACACCGATGACCGCTGCTGGGGTTAAGTCTCCTGTTTATCTGCTACACAAAGGCAGAGCTTACTCAGGTCTTAAGAATACGTTAAGTTCAGCCACCGGACATGGTGCTGCACACCTGTAATCCCAGCATGCAGGAGGCTGAGGCAGGAGGATCCTAGGTTCCAGTCCAGCCTGGGCAGTTTAGTGAGACCCTGTCTCAAAATAAAGCCATAAATACATTAAAAGGGCTGGGATGTATCTCAGTGTGAAGGCCCTGGGCTCAACCCCAAATAACACACGCACACATGCACAGGCACACACACATGCATGCACACACAGGTGTGCAAAAGAGAAAAACACACTACCGCCGGTGCCTGTGGCCCACTGCAGCCGTGGTCTCTTTTACCTCCATCGGTGGGCACTTCCTCCCTTTCCACTGTGGCTTTGGTCCTTGGGGTGCCAGCAGTGTCCCCATGTCACTCGCCACCTCACACTGGGGCTGTGTGCAGATGGGGGTGGGGGCTGTGCCTGGCTCAGCAGAGGAAGAACAAGGTCAGCAAGACCCCGAGGGTCCAGCCCTGGGCCAGAACCACAGGAGGGGGCAGAGCCAGCTGCAGTCACCTCGGGGACATCTAGCCAGCTGCTGCTGGCCCTGGGTCCCCACCTGTGAGCTGGGCGTCCAAGTCCTGCCTTCTGAGCCCGGCTGCCTCTCCCGTGACCCAGTTCAGTCCTGGGGTCACCACATGGTGTTGGGGACAGTGGGCCCCAGGGTGGGATTGTTCGAGTGACTTGACATTGAGCTGAAAGTCCTGTTGGGACAGAGGAAGTGCCTGTCCCCCACACAAGGGGAGCCTGCCGCGGGCAACTGGACGTGTCTGCTCCTGCCCCCTGCAGGTCTTTGCTCCTCCGAGAACTCATGTGCACCTGTCGCCTGGCATGTGGGGCTGGTGTACTGCGTGGCCGAATGGGGCACAGGGGTGAGGGTCAGGCCGGCTTGGCACTTCCCTGGAGAGGGGAGCAGGGCGGCGACAGTGTGGTGGGTGGCCACTTCCAACTGCTCCTCCTTCCCAGGGAGCTGGTTCCTTGCCAGCCCACCCTGCAGCTGACCGGTAGTCTGTGGCCTCCGCCTGCAGTCCCCGAGCCGCCCAGCATCTTCCTCCTGTTCCCGCCGCACTGCGCAGCACCCAGAGCCCAGATGTGCAGGGGCCTTGCTGCCTCCCGGGGTTGAGCCCCCAGCTCTGGGGAGAGGCTGGGGCAGTGGCTGGCAGAGGACAGGGTGGCCCCCTCCTCACGTGGTGCTGGGCCCGCTCGCGTCACCCCGGGACCCGGTCCCCGTACACCCCGCCTGCAGCGTCTTGCGCCTCAGCCCTCTCTGGCCCTCTCTGGGCCATCAAATGGAAATGCCTCTCGCTTCCTGGAGGCCCCGTTCCAGGCCCCTGCTCGAGCAGATGCACCAGGGCCAAGGGTATCATCAGGTAAAAGCTTTCCGCGGAGATGCGCCGTGCCTCGGGGACCACCAGGAACTGCTTGCTTGGTCTGGGGATGACAGATGATCATTGCAGAAGCAATTGACCATGACCCCGCAGTAACCCCATAAACAGGGCTGTTTTTCAGAGTTTTAGCCCCTCCGCAAGGGCAGTTAAAGTGAATAAACTAGAGCACCACCGATCCCCAGGGCCAGACCCTAGAAAACTCAGCCAAGCGGGAGGGGTGGAGGCTGCGTTTCCGGGTCTTGGAGGTGTTTGGCTCTGTCCACTGAAGGCCGAGGCTGCTGTGTAACTCAGGGGGCGAGGCCCGGGTCAGGGGGCGAGACCCGGGTCAGGGGGCAAGGCCCGGGTCAGGGGCCGGCAGTTCTGGGCCTGCCGATTGGCCACATTGCCCCGCAGGACGCCAGCTGTCAGAGGGGATGCCGACCCTGAACTGTGCCACCTGACTGGTGTGAGAGGCTCCTGGCGAAGCTCTGGTTTGTGGTCCCCACACCCAAGGCGCCAGCGTGCACCTCCCAGCTGGGCCACCAGGGTTCCCGGTGCCCCTTCCAGGACGGCCTGTGGCCTGCAGTCCTCCTCCACCCCGAGACAGTCCTCATCGGTATTTACAGCGTGCTCAGTGTGACACAGAGCACCCCTGCCATGGAGACCACATGTGGCCCACCCCCTGCTTCCTGGGTGCCCCCCGCCTCCCTCGCACCCCTCGCCGTTCTGTCGCTGTCCCTCAGTTCCCACTTCCGGGCCTTCCGGAGGCGGACCACTGTGCTCGTCCCGCCCTCGGCGTGCCTCAGTCGCTGCAGAAATCCGCCGGGACACGTCCCCGTGTGCCCTCCGCTCGTTCTCTCCTGGGCCGGCAGCAGTGCCCGCACTGCCCATCCATCACCTCTGCTCCAACCCGGGGGCCTCACCGAGTCTCGGGGCTCCCTCTCCGGCCCGGGTCCGGCCTGGGCCAGCTGCAGGCACCGTGTCGGTTCCGCTGGCCTCCCCTCCTCCGGTGTGGCTCTCAGCCTGGCCTGACCCTGTGCCCGAAGCTGACCAGGATGTGGGCTCGGGAGCTGGTTGGTTCCGGTGGGGCAGGGAACTGGTCCCGTTTCTCTGCCCCAGACCCGAGTCTGATCTGCCCTCATCACTTCCCGTTCCTTTTCCATTTTTCATTTTTGAAGCTGCTGTGTCTTTTGTTTGAGTTTATTTACTTCTTAGAGAAATTCATCTTGGAGGGAAGCACTGCAGGGACTGTGGACCGGGCTGGAAGCTGCTGACGTTTCCGTGGGAGCCTGCGTCGCCACGGGCCGGTTCCGGCCCTGTCCCCCTCTGCATCCTGGCGCGCCCCAGCGCCGTGACTCATGGAATAGCGCCGTGACTCATGGGCCGGCCCTTCTCTCTGGGGCCAGCCTTGTTTCCCATGCAGTGAGGATGAGCACGCATGGTCCTCTGCTCTGCAATGGAAATTCCGCTGGCTGAGGCTCGGTTGATTCCCTCCCCGTGGACACTGATGACTTTGGCCAGTTTTGTGTCAGGCAGCGTTGTGTCGGCGTTCAGGCGGCCTTGAGTGTGTGACCCGTCGGCTTCCCCCGAGGGGAAGTATCCTATCCATTCCCTTAATTAACGACTTAAATAATCCAAAAATGATCAAAAGACTGTGACTGTGTAAACAAAGAGCTTATTACAGTAAAATAGGCGTTGCCAAGCATGACAGGATGAGTGTGTTTGCAGTGGGGGGATTTGGGGGGACTCATGGCATGTTTCATTTACATATTTTGTGATCACAGCTCATATTTTTGGTGTGTTCACTTTGCATCACTTTAGTGTGTAAGCCAGGGCTTACTTTTAAAAAGTTATCCTTTTGATATGTGAGAGAGAGAATCTCTAGAGGCAAACTGTGCG